>WSTH01000009.1:0-70342 GCA_019616345.1 Ceratobasidium sp. 395 | reverse complement strand
GTCGACACGCTCCAACTGGTTTTCATATGTCATATGCAATACTACTACATGATTGACAACTTTGCCAATCCACTCGCATTGCAGTACAATAATTGGTAAGGCCTACTCCACCCACCTGTCGAACACACTTCAACCAATTTCATTTCGGTTTCAGGTCATTCAATGTTCGTATTTCATTTCACACCTGTCCGGCTTCTC
Source organism: Ceratobasidium sp. 395 (assembly GCA_019616345.1). NCBI lineage: Eukaryota > Fungi > Basidiomycota > Agaricomycetes > Cantharellales > Ceratobasidiaceae > Ceratobasidium > Ceratobasidium sp. 395. Next base: position 70,144 of record WSTH01000009.1, on the reverse strand, counting down.
TCGTCTCACTGGGATGATTTTCAAATTCATATAGATGGAAGTCGGTTTGACTGCGATTATCACGTTCATGGTCCAGGGGTGAGTCGACCGGCGTAGTTTCCCTCGAAAATGTTTGTCCGCGTGCTAACACCGATACTTGTTTAGATTCTTTGCAAGACGGGCATGGTTCTGTGCGTCAATTTTCTACCAGATGAAGATGATCCCACTAACTGTTTCTCGTAGTCACAAGTCGAATGGGCAATCGAATGACCGCAGCTACGAAGACTAGGGTCCTTGGCGGGATAATCGTAAGCCGGCATTTGACACTTGGCTCTTCCTTCACTTATTGGCCTTCTGATCTAAACAGGGTGCCATTTCTCTAGCTCAGCTTGGGTTCGGTATGGGTTGCTTCGCCAAGGTCTGGCAGCTGTCGATGTGGGTACAATTTATCGACTACAAGGTACGTTTACGGGTCTGTCTTTGAGCTGGTTCGCGGGGGTTGACGCTGGAATCTGATGCAGTGGCTTGTGGCTGGATGGCTCGCTTCTGCGGCACTCTGTGATGTGCTGATCGTGTATATGCTGTCAACTGCATTGATGACGCAACGCACTGGCTTTGGACGGTTGGTCCCACTTGATCTTCGCCTATGTTGTCAAGAAACTGAAGGGGTTGCAGAACCGATGCGCTGATCGACAAGCTCCTACGCTATACCGTCAACACTGGTCTCCTCACTAGGTAAAGTACCAATCTACTAGCACCATTGCTTTAGGCTTACGAGCAAACAGCGTCATCGCTATCGTCGACCTGATCGCGTTCTGCACAATGAACAACTTGGTTCACCTCTGCTTCAACTTCATCCTTGGAAAACGTACGTCTTTTCTCACTCTCACCCTGTCCCCTCTCCGACTAACAACGATCCCGCATAATAGTTTACACCAACACCCTTCTTGCTACTCTCAACGCGCGCGAGGTCACCCCGCCCGAAAACATCGTTCACGTCGAGTCAGGGTCGTATCAACTCGACAAGGTGTCTCACTCGCGCAAGCAGAGTCGCGGGGCTGGAGTAATGCTGTCCGGGCAAGAGAGGAGTAATCCAGTTGTGCATATCACGACGGATACTGAGGCACAGACTACGGAGACGTTGCATTATCAGAGGCATCCTCAAGAAAAGGTGCGTTTTGCGTGCTACGTAAGGGACTCGCTCGCATTTACTAACATCTCTGTTACTTGGGTAGCATACAACCCATAACGTGGTTGTCCTACCGACCAAAAGCAGACATGATGAGCGCGATGCCGACGAGGACTCGTTCGAAAACGCGAAGCGGGGGAGGCCGTTCTAGTAGTCTGAATTCTGATTTTTTTCGGGTACTTTACTCGCTTAATTCGTTCACTATTATGATTTTTGTTAGACAGTCACTCGTTTATTTGTTATACATACATATCAGCTGGAATATGCATACACGTTTGAAACGTTCTTCTGCATAAGGTGCTGGCTTGTTTTCAGTTGAGCGAATGCTTGAATACCGCTTCATCTGGTTGATATTGTTTTGAGAACCATTTTGCGAACAAGGGCACACCTTGGCATATGAATAGTGATCGGCATCGAGAAGTCTGAAACGCTACCTCGGCTAATTGAGGTTCTCTGATCCAGCCGAGCTCAAACTGTGTCAGTTACGTATAACGTATCGTGATCTTCGAGATTGGCGTTATGGCGCTTCTTATAAGAATCCTGATGTGGGAATCAGCTCGGGAGGCTATGCGACGTGGGTCATAAAAGTCACCATGGTCACCATGGTTCAAGCGAGGGCTATCGTTCTTATAATAGTACATTACTCATACAAGGGTTCTGTGGTCCATGCGGTAACTCGTAAAGAAGGTATTCCCTAGCTAATCTCGAAGGAGCTCGTGCTCCAGTCCAATATTGATAAAAGAATACTCGGAATACACTGGATAAGAAGAGGCGTCGGTTAATTCAAAACATACATACGGTCGCTTACTCCCTAAGACTCACTTGGTGCGTTTCGCATCCAATTCGTAACCAATAAATTCGGCTAGCACATCCAAGAAGCACTGTCAGAATGTGTAGTGTCATACCTTTATCTCGACTCACCTCGGTCCAAAACGGCCGCAATCCAGCCTCTTCGAGATCCTCCCACCAGGTCAAGAACTGCGTAAACGAGATTTTGTTTGCATGAATCTCGAGTTGGAGTTGACCAAATGGCAGCGGACCGAGGTCTTTGTAGAAGTTGACGAAGGATCTAAGTGTTTCAAATTCGGCGCCTTCGATGTCAATTTTGAGAATGTCGACGAAGGTATGGCCTAAGGGCAATGAGAAGGATTAGGGTTCGGAGTGGTGGTGGAGCGTAGAGCGGCGTAAGCCGAACGTACCATGCTTATGCATAAGAGCTTGGAGTGTCCACATTGGTGGCTTTGCGCTGTGGTTATCCGTCCCAGACAGCCCGTACTGATAAAAGTGGGTTCGATTTCGGATTGAAGCATAGTTTTGGACTTCGGGGCCGAACTACATCACAAAATAAATAAATCAGCATATCATTTGCGTTTGGAATAAGATACACACCTGTTTGACGCTGAAATCAAACCCGTAAACCGTACATTTCGTCCGTTGAATAATATCCGCCTCAAAGGAAGATTCGGTACTGATCCCTACATGAAGTTTTAATTCAAAGTCGAGTTCTGCTGTCAAGGAGTAAGCATTTACCCGCCGAGTACACGATACAGTTGGGTTTGTCTTTGATCTTTGACAATCCACATGTCCATTTTCCACCATCTCCCGCGGCGCCGATTCTTTCAGTCTCGTATGGGCAATTGAACCTATATCATACATGAACCGGCTATCCTCGTTTTTCTCAGGCCAGTTTGGTCAAACTTACGATGCAGGGAAAAAATCCCACAGCTAGGGCCCACAACACTCAATCGTCGGTCATAATGAACGAAATGAGCGATCAACCAACAGGAACATACCAGATATTTTGCGCGCAATCTTTGCTCTGGGAAACTTCGCATATCACGTGAATTTTGTTTGCCAGTTGAATGCAAGAACCACTCACGGTTGAAGTTTGTCTGGTGTCGGGCCATATTTACGGATGAGCGAGTGACGGTCTTGGACCATCTGATAATAGGTTTCCTCTTGACGTTCGAGCTTGGCCTGAAGTGGAGTTAAAGTGTGCTTTGGTGGAGACGGCGGCCCATATTTAGATCGGATATAAGCGGGTGGATGGACTTGAGCGGCGAGAACGAGAAGAATAAATAGTCCACCAGCGGCTATACCGATGGTATATCTCGCGGAACGGGGTATAAGAGTCATGAGCTGAGATGGTGGGTAAAAGAGGACCACCTGGTTTGCCAATAAGCTCGAGCATTTCCAGATCTAGGCTCTTTACATAAACTTCGTGTGAGTCTCGTGCACAGCCTTGACTGTACAAGATCGCCAAGCGTATACCGATAGAGCGAAATTAGTCCGAGGTGGCGAGTGGCTGGATCGAGACTGGTGAGATCGCTGTCTAGCGACAAGAGTGCATTGATAACAATCTGTTAGAGTTCCGAGAAGCTCTCTCTTGACGGCTCAGCGCTTACGGGATCGGTTATAAGAACGCCACCCACAGCTGACTCTACTGACCCGATTAACATCATGTTAAAGGACAGCTCTCTCATGTATGCTCGAGAGAGCAGTATATCATAATCTAATGCCGGCGTCCAAGAACCTCGTCAAAGCCAAACGCCAGGCTGAATCCGCGGTAACACGCAGATGTTAGCCTAACGATGGCTGGTGGCGAGCTGGTGAACATGTAAACGGCTTAGCTGCTTTGAGTTTAGAGTGTCACGGAGTGCTTTTTTTTATGTGTAAAGGAGTGGATGATATTAAGCCAAGCCTATACTATAGAAGAATTTGGAAAGTAGTTGCTGAAACCATCGTATGATTTACCGTTCCAACGTTCAATCAATACGTTCACTACTCCCAAATCCACTTTGGACGTGAGCTCTTTCCGCCTTCAGTGGGCTTCGTGTTTGGCTTGGGAGCTCCATTCGGCTTGGGACTCCCACTTGGCTTCGAAGACGACTCGAGTTTAAACGTCCATGGCTGTGTGTAAAACTCTTTGGTTCCCAGGAGAACCTACAAGTGTAATCAGGCTCAGAAACTCGGCTGTGCAGCATAGTCCAGGTGACGTACGTTGGGAGAATCCATCTTGTTATCCAGACCCTCATCGACGAAGAGCGGGGCACCGTTCACGAGCTCCGTAGTGGTAATGCTGATTGGCTAATCAGCATTGCGTCACAAATAAAATATTTAAATAGTGACGTACTAATAAGCCTTGTTATCAGCGCTTGGGACCAGCTTGAAGTTTCTCCGCTTGGGCGACCCGGAGACATTCGCACCACTTTGAGCGGTCTGGTATCCAAGGTACGTGCCATACTTGTTGTTTCTGAGAGCAACAGTGTCCTTGCCACAGCCCGGCTCGAGGATCCACTGTATGCGTTGTCAGAACAATAAGTATAATCCGTGAGGATCTAAACGTACCTCTTTGGCTGCGAGGTCTTTGACGTCCTCACGGAAGGCGATAACGGCGGTCGCATCCTTACTGTCAAGAGAGAGGAACCTTGATCCCTGAGTGATCGAGTAAGTACCGGCTCGGGGAGCAGCGCTGACGCCGACTGCAGCAGCAAAGGCAATAAGAGCGGTAGTAAGATTGATTTGGACCATGAATGCAAGGGTTGATGAAAGGAATGAGTAGAATTAATGCGAGAACTGTAGGGATGCAGAATTTGGTTCGCCTGCAGGGCTATTTATGCGGCCATGCTTTCCTTAGCAGAGACAAATTAGTCAATAGCAGCTCAATCATGCGTAAGTTTCTTGAGACATGCCGTACAAGATACGGGAGATTCAAGCGACGGCAGGAAGTCGTAAGCCAAAATAGGGCTGAAACGATGGGCGCTGAGGGAAAGTCAGCGACTGAATCAGTCTGGGGCATGCCAAGCCTGAATCAAGTCACTGAGAGCCGTGTTGAGAAAGATACGCGACGGAAATGAGCGCTGGGAAGAATCATATGTTTTTGGATGTGTTATAGAACAACCGATAATCGCCTGCGTTGCGGCAGCAATAGCAACCGAGAACGCATGTTCTACGTGGTGACACTAACTAAGCAACGAGTAACCCCCGGCTTGATCAGAGGCCTCGACAATCTTCTTAGACTAATTACGCTTCAAGTAGAGCTCCATAAGCTAGAGCCAAGGTTCGATGAGCGAGAGAACCCTGCGTTGAAGTTATTGAAGTTGTTGAAGTCAATGACTCGAAAGGTGAGATAGCTAAGAGCGAAATTTGATCCACTAACAAACAAACAGTGCCAATCTCATTTAACCCGATTCACGAGCTAATTGCATTTAGCTAATTTACCCAATTTGCTGTCAAGACAAACTCGGGCAAAGATCATCCTTTATGAGCCGAGACCAGGGGCACCGGCGGCTATGACCATAAGAGGAAATATTGTTACCCGACCCACTTCTTAATAACGGACTTAAATGACAACCTGACGACGAATCCACGTGTTTATTTCGACAATAATCTTTGTTATCAGTGCCGACTTTCCTCATGGTGGGCATCAAACAGGCATACTCACAAATGTCTGGGATGATGCATTTAAGCAAAATATAGTTGGAAGTGCTTAATTTAGCGTGACCTATGTTCTCTACTGTTACCCCGCAAACATGCGGGGTGTGCGCAGCAGGTTGCTGAGGCGCACGCTCCGGCTTCCGGTAGGCGAAGAGCGGCACTAAAAGCTATGCCCTGGCCTCTACCTGTCGTTTCGGGTCGAGTTTTCCAAGCTCGGCTGGAGCCTAACGACGGCGCAGATACCTGCTGCGGCTGGATGAAGGCTGGAAAGGTTCGAGACCTAGCTGGAAACTTGACTCATGTTGAAACAGGGGCTTAGGAAAGTACAGGATGCACTTCAACCGGCAGCGTTTGTATCATAAGAACTTGAGTATCTCAGAACACTATAAGAGTAAATGTTAGCATATAATTTGCAACCGGAAGGTCTGGAGACCGTAAGGCGGGGGAAGTGGGGATATTACTCATGCGGCCTGCGGAGGTGTCAACATACGCCCACTGGGCCGCAGGGTAGACATAACTCGTAACCGCACTGGCCGCTTACACGCGCGACGGCATCGTATTGACCGTCGTACATGTGTTCGCCTCTGCGCCCCCCGTCACCCCACTACTTCCCATCCCGCCGGGCGATGCTTGGTAGAATTCACCAAGCTCTAGCGCCTCGACCTTCACGGTGCATTGATCCTGGTCGCCCGGAGTCCGAGTAGCAGAAATCAAGAAGAAAGCGGGAAAAGAGAGTCGCCGAAAAAGCCGGGATTAGAAAGAACAAAACGAGTTCATAGGGGTAAACAAGCGAGGACCATGATTTATATGTGCAATAGCATGAGCCGGTTTAGTTTGGGCTTCAAGTCTTGTATTTAGCGCATAATACAAGCGTACAGATGGGGCGCTTGAATGCACAAGCATCGGGCGACCCGGGACTTTCGTGGTTCTGTGACGAATTAGTTGGAAAGATAGTGAACTGAAGCTAACGTTGTTTCTGCACTTTTAGTTTCTTTTCATGACTAATTTAAGGATCCATTGAATTCAGGAAAACTGTCCAAAACGAGATGAAAATTATGGAGAGAAAATTATAGGACGACAAAGTCCACCTGTCCGACGTTACAGCAAATAAAGCAGGAGCACAAGAGAAGCGTTGAGGTAGAGGTGGGTATAAATCATAAAGGCGCATACAGTGTACTCCCACTACCAGCCAAAGGTTCTACAAATCCATCAGCACTAGGACTTGAAAAAGAGAGCAGACGTATAGACACTCACTCGGTATGCAACTCTAACCCTCCGACTGCCTTCTGGATTTCATTAGGGATCTCGGCTTTGGCTTCGAGCGTACTCGAGATCAGGCTCTTGGGCCCACACGCCGCCAAGATAACCCCATTCCCCTTGGACGTGCTGGCACCGATTGAAGACTGCGTTGAGCTAATCAGCTGGTTGAGTTCATTCCCAAGATTGGGCCGCCCGTTTTTAACTTGGATATTTGACGGCAGATTTGGTGGAAGATCAAACAGTTCCCCGGAGCCTCGGGTATAGAACACCGAAATTGTGAGCTGTAGGTTCGGGACTCGTTCGGCCCGTCGAACCAGTTCGGTGAACAAGGGCACGAACGTTGTTGATGCGGCTGTACAAAATCTTGAGTCAGCTTGATTCAACTAAAAGATTTGGATGGATTGCGCTTACATAGGTGTTGCACTACCCAGATAAAGTGTATGCATAACACGCGCGAGTCTCCGGACAAAGATTTAGAGACAAGGTCTTCGAGAACCGACGTCCCAAAAGTGACACCACTTCCGCCAAGTACCAGCATTGCTCCGCTAAAGCTGTTGAACATTGTATTTCCGGGTCCGCCTGGTATATTTCATGATTAGTTATTCTAAGGGTTGCACTTAGAGTCGAAGCTCACCATAAGGTCCTTCAATAAGTACATATGCGGTGTGGTACTGGTCTTTCGAATCTCTACTCGCCATCTTGTACAGCCCCGACGTCCAATCTCCAGCATTCTTACATATCAATGTGATGCCTTCAGTCGAACTATTGCCTGAATTTGCGATCTGAAGAAGTGTCATCAGCAGCTGAAATGGGACAAACACACAAAAACAAATCTTGCCGTAAACGGATGAGCCTCAGTCCATCCAAACAACCCGACTCCAAACGAAAGAACACGGATTCGGACATGTTGGCCCGCATTCCAGCCGCTGTTGATGCCTAAGATTTGCATTTGGGTGCTACCAAGCTCTGAAAGTGGGGTTAATATTGCCTTGCGTACGCGGGTTTTGGCAAGACGCGCGAGTTGGTCCGCGCCATAGAGTGCGACGCAGGTCGCGACGTATGGGACGGCGACTTTAGGCTGGTGTTTCCAGACCTACATGATGGGTTAGCTTCACGATTTGGCCAGACACGTCAGAGAGGTGCGTACTCCGATCATGAGGGCAAGCAAGCCGATAATATGAGAATTCCAGAAGAGGGTGTATAGCCTAGAGCGGATCCAGGGATGGGACCCGAGTGCAGAAAAGCAGAGAGCAAAGAATGCGACAAGCCCCCAAGGATTGTTTTGCACTATGATGCACACAGTAAGCACGGTTTCTTCCAAGAACATACGAGCTGACTTGCCTGCCTGTCGTGTTATACCCAATTTTGTCCATAGGACAACTAAGTGAATAATTCAGTGACCACGAACCGTTCTTGGAGAAAAGTACTCACGCCATCCGACAAAATGAAATAATACTGCGATAAACATAATCCGACCGACCCACCGATGCAAAAAGTTAAGCTAAACGAGGGGTATTGTTAGCTGAAATTTTCGCCGACTTATACTTGTGCGTACCTTTTCATAGCTGATACCGGTCAGCAAGCTCACAACGCTGTTTTTCGTCCCTAATGCAAATACAATCGGCATTTGAGACAAAACCACATATCCAGCGCGTGGGACATTCGTAGTAGGGTTTGATTGATAGAACAACGCTATTGCAGTCACTAAAATGTAGGCGGCAAGTATGGCGAGCTGGTGAACGGTCAAGCCAAGGATGTGGTGGTTTAGGATTCGTCCGACGGTTGGGATGTACGATGTGTAGGAGCGGAGATGGGGCGGAGGTGTTCGCGGTTCTGTGCTAAGTAGCGGCCGTTCTGGGAGGTGTGGCGTAACGGAGGGGGTGGCCGAGTAAGGGCCGGAGTGGTCGAGAGGGTATTGCGTTGTTTGCACGGTCGAAAGAGGGATATCCTTGCTCAGTGGTGAGCGAGCAGCTGTGGGATTGGTTCGAGATCGACGCAAGACCCAGCCCTCGCGTCGAGAAGATTTGTGGAGGTAGTGGGTAATAATGCGAGGAAGGTAGACTAGCGTTACTACTCCCAAGACGCCAACGAGAGCCATGTCGGTATAGAAAACCAAGTCATGGCTAGATATTCCGGAACGACGAGCCATAGACGTCGGAGGGCGCGGCGGCTGACTCATGATACCTGTATTGGACTTAGCTAACGGGAGACGGAGGATACAGAATCCAATGGGACACGATCCCTATTTATATAAAATGCTTTTGAGATCCAAGGAGTCTGCCGTATCCAATGCATCGAGTTCATACCTGATAGGCGGATGTCAGCTACCCGCGCATGGTGAGAAGGTGGATTCAGCACATCGTGCGAGCGCGACACGCCCATCGAGTGTGCGGCATTATGGACAGCCTATGACTGCGGCGGGCTTGATTGCTGAATAACTATGTGATTCGGGCAATGTTGACCGTACCAGAATAGGTCGGCACGGCGGAAATTATGGCCAAGATCCAGATAGGATGAAGCATGTGTTGGTAAGCTCCACTCGAAAGGCTATGATATACACCAAAAACGTCCCAAAAGAGTTCGACGTCGTCATCCGCAGTTGAGGGACCAATAGACTAGACTGTAGCCCCAGAAAATAGATGGGAAAGCACATAACTAGTGCGGCTATGTAGACGGGCAGCATGTAATGGTAGAAGCGGGCTGTGCGACAAGGCTTAAAATAGTCGTGCGATGTTGTTTATAGTTCTAACGCGACTAGTTTTCTGCGCGAGCCGCGGCGTAGTTGTACGACTAGAATATGTGGTTGTGACATAGATGCAGGTGAACAATAGGCTTGGTCAGGCAGGCGGGAGGGGGAGGCCGAAGCGAGAGGGTGGCGAAGCGTGCCAGCTTCAAACGCGGATGCAGATTGTATTGATGACGTACATATGGATGACACAGCAACCGGTGGAACTAGCTAGCCCCTTCGATCTCGCGACCAACCCAAGACCAACCAGTAGTTTCTTATCATAGGCGTCATGTTTCGAGGCTATGGTAGCTGCGTACATCCGCAGTGCTGTCCGAGTAAACTCCTATCAACAGGTGATTATTATCAATCAAGTAGTAACCTGCCTTGTCCTGCACCAGGTTTGAGCAAAAAGACATATCATGAATTACCGTCAACTCAGATCAAAACAATGTCTCATCATGTATTGTCACCGCAAGTTGTGGGTGAAAACCTGGACCACCTCGTTTGTCTACCATGTTGGAGTAGATGTGCTGTGGATTCTGGTCTGGGTTTCTTTTTTTTCGTTTCTTTTGCGTTGGTGCCTTCATCGGGTTATCATAGCTGAGCAACAATCTACCCGTTAGAATGACCGATGTACATGTGTAATTTGCTACCAAAAATCAGGTTGTCATTGAAGTGACTCTGGACTTTCATCTCCTCATCTACTGCTTGTTTTCAACACTGCTGTCAGTCCGAAGTGTGTTTGACTTCATTTGCATCTCAGTTGCAAACATCTACAGCGTTGATGAGCACACATGGCGTTCAAGACAATAAGGTACAGCAACAGCGATTTTGTGTAGCCTCGATTCAGCTGCCCTCAATTTGTTGCCTATTTTGGTAATTATTAGCGGAGTTGTCAAGGTTAGGTCAAGGACGATAACAAAGCAAGCACAGCCACATATCTCCTTATAAACGAGCTCTCAAAGCCACAACCATTCACAGTACCTCGAATTACTAGCTTCAGTTACTCGGCCAACGCTCCAATTCAAGAGACTTTGATCGGCTTCATTGAATTCTTATAACTCTTTTATCTTGAATACTATGGCTTCACCCGTTCGCCTCCGAGTTACGATCGAGTATGACGGACCGCAAGCTGGGTACGAATCCGTAATTGAATCGCTAGGAAAGCTAAAAATTTCGCCCGAGGACCTTTCCACGAAGTGGGTTTATATAATTCTTGAGTATAGATTAACTAGTAGTTAACCAATTTGGGGATTACAGTTGCGAAGTGCTACCGTCTGCGGCGAGTTCTAGTTCTACATCGGCCTTGCCGTTGCCAGAATCTAGCACATCTGGTGACTCTAGTATCTCTGAGTCTAACATTCACCGTAAATCGCTAAAGAAGTACGGGCGAAAGTCTGAACCTATTTTACCCACTCAAATCGCCACTTCAGTCGAACTTCCAGAACGAGCCTCATCAGAACCTCCACCTGACCAGCCTGAGAGGGTGCTGCCCCGGGGAAAACAGCGCTGCGAGGCATACAACGCCTCTGACGGGGAGCTCTGTAAAATCCAAATCCGCGCGGGTTTGTTCCCGAGTTTGTGCCATGTCCATATCAAGACGGTCCTAAAGCAGCCTGGGTTTTATCCGCACGCAAATCTAAGTACACTGGTCAAGTTCGAAGGTAGGTTCGGCCACTATTGAATTGAGTACGATCTAATAGAAGCCCGTGATTAGATTGGATTCCAACCTTTTTGAGCAAGAGAACCCAAGCCGGCCTCAGGAAGCTTATGGCGAAGCCACCCGAAGTCGACGACAAGCTTGGCTTCGTATATGCATTTGAGATAACTAGCAAGTTTCCGTCAGCGTTGTGCGTTTGCGATCGCAACTACTTACTACCTAGTGTATGTAGACCCCGAACGACCAGACGAAGCTCACATCAAAGTAGGATATACCAATTGCCTGAATAGGCGCCTTAACGAGTGGGAAGGTCAGTGTCAGTCCAAGGATATGGTACTACGCGGGTGGTGGCCGTGCGAATTGGAGGATAGTCAAGCAAGTAGCAAGTACGTCGACGGGGCGGTGAGCCTTTTGAGAGGAACCATTGAGCAAGGGATGCCAGGGAGATATCCAAAACGAATTGAGCGTGAGTCATTTGAGTTCGGGGGATAAAGTCAATTACTCTTGAACATGGACCCCCTATGTAGGATTAGTACATGCAGAGCTCGAGGATATCGCGACAAACTCTCTGCATTTGACATCAGCCTTTATGAACCTAAGCCCAGGGGATGGTTTGCAAGTAAGATCTGATAACAGAAAATTGCGTGCGGACAGGAAGGTCTGCTCAGACTGTGGGTCGCTCTTGTTTCATAATTCTGGTTTATCGGCCCTCAACGCATATATATAGGTGAAACGACGCACCGAGAAATATTCGTCTTTAAGCGTCACGCTTCTAGCGAGCTGAATGGTCATGAATGGAAAAGTATTGTGAAGCCGATCATCGAGAAGTGGGGATCGTTTGTGGAGGAATATATGTGATCCATGTCTTGCTTTATCCAAGGGCTAGAGTTTTAAATTTCTGTTCATTGTTTAAACTGTGTTATAATCGTGTGTCTACTTGTATCCATGCGGAGCCGACCAGAGCTATAGCTCGGAGAAAGATGGCTCAGCTGTTGATTCATGATATACTCTTTAACGTTTGTACTCCGCTGCGTGGATACCGGTGAGTCAGCTATAGTACCATACCTGAGCTAGTGCCACAAGGCGTTACTTCTGGTTAGTTGAGAACAAAGAGATCTACTCAATAAAAGGCCACATATGCCCCTGGTTCTTGTAGCCACGTTTAACAAACACTACAGCCACATCTTCAAGTAAGGTCACGTGGCCATTTATCTTGATAATTGTTACACAACAACAAGCGCTGGTGGGGTTTCGAACGTAACCCCACCAGCGCTTGTACTTCTCCGAGTTATAATAACGCTATTTTTTGGTGAGTTGGAGGGTATGCGTAAGGGGGGACTGTCCAGCGCTCTCAAACACGCAAACCTAAGTACAAAGTTTCTTATTTATACCGAGGGTATGACGATTTCAACGGAGCCGTAGCTGAGACTCTACATACACACAGCCATACACTTGCCTTGCACAGGCGTCGGTGGCGGTCTTTCATAGGTTGCTTGAGTCTTATTGAAAAGTATACTCTTCGAACCTTCACTTTTTTGAGGCCGCAATTGTTGGGGGGGGAGGGGCAAACAAGCAAGCTGATTGTCTACGCGCCTACCTCAGTTCCCAACAATAACCGTACCAGCCAGGTCTCCAGGGCAAGCCGTAAACCACGATCTTCAGTGAGAGCGCTCAGCTCCACCAGTACCTGATGACAACGACTCGGTTGTTGCGGTGACCCGGGGACTAAGAAACGGCAATAAATCATACCTTTTTAGGATATATGCGTCTGAACCCTGGCAACATTCACTCGTAGATCCCGGGTGCCAGATGACTAGCGCTGCTACCGAGTCGAGTCGAGTCGAGCCGAGGCCCAATTTGAAACGAAGCTCATCACGGACTCGCTTCGTTCGGAGCGATGAGAAGGCGACCTCGTCACTGGCATAGAACGAATGCCAGGGTGCAGCAGGCAACAAGGCATATATAAATCACACCGCTGCCGTTGCCTTCGGAGGGTGCGGACTTCCCCATGCCGATTCTGATTGGTGGGAACGGTCATAACACGTGCATTGCCCTCCGTTGCCTCATAAGCTTCTTTTACGCTCATCGTAACCTCGTCAAAACTCGTAAGGAGTTTCTCCGGGCTCGCCTTCAAAATTTGATGGTAGCGAATCGAGCGAGGGCCGAGGAAATCGACCTCGTGAGCAGCGCAACAGATGACTGTGTCTATTGGATTGCGGCGCGAAAGGTGTTGCACCACGCAACGCTTAATCTCATCGGTGCTGCCTAGCGGTGAATGCGTATGTATAAGCTGATATAAATTGTATTATATCTATTTATACTACTGGTATATTCGAGAAGAGCAAAGGGACAGAATGAGTGTGCTCTGACGCAGCCTCTATATGCCATATGATTGACCAACTCATGATATAAGTCAATACGCGCGCTGTACACGCTGTGTCGATTATTGTCCCACGTATTGGGTCACAGCTTCGGCAGTGCTCCTATGTTGTCAAGTTGGCTCGCTGGTAGCAGGCAAACAAATTAATGTTACCTTTTTTAGGAATTAAAGGAAGGTCGCAACGCATGTACAGCCATGATTTACAGTATAAGTTAACGAGAGTTACAGGCGACTGCTCACATCGACAATACCTCAATCGACCGACCATACCTCAACTGATCGACTATACCTCAACTGATCGACTCAAGCTAGAAGACTACTACCAGGATATAGAATAAATTTTAATTAATTAACCGTCTCGAGTGTTTACTTGAAATCCCCTCTCCTTTGTTATAACACATGGCGACCGAAACCTGCGTACAGCAGAAAGTGGACGACATTCTGGCCGATCCTAAAGCTCTACTTCGGGTCCTCGCAGCTTTGGGAATCTCGACTACGCGCCCTCCCAATGCTCGAGGGGATGAAAGGTAGGTTACCCACTGTTACTACAAGGTGACCTACTCAAGACGATTTTTGGGCAGCCTAAACCTCGAAGCGCCAACACCCATTATTACACAAATTAATCACTGTCAGGCTACCACGCAAAAAGGCCGCCAGTGCTCGCGAAGATCAGGAGCGGGATCAGAGTATTGTTGGCAGCATATAGGCTCTGCCACGACAACTAGACCTCATGCGGCGGAACTTCCGCTTCAGAACACTTTCAGCTCAGATCAATGCATGGCTACTACTCAAAAGGGCCACCAGTGCTCACAAAGACCCGGGGCGGGATCAGAGTACTGTTGGCAACATGTGGGAGCTGCGACGACAAACGTACGGCGTGTTACGGAAACTCCTGTTCGGGAGACGGTTCAATCGGATCAATGTTTGGCTATTACTCTGAAAGGCTCTCAGTGTTCGCGAAGATCCAAGGCGGGATCTGGTCAAGGCTACTGTTGGCAACACATAGGGCGTGCAGCGGTGGAGGCTCCCCCTGTTCGAAACTTCGTATCCTCGGTGAATCAATGCATGGCAACTACTCTACAGGGGCAACAGTGTAAACGGAGCTCCAAGGCAGGATCGGGCTTGAACTACTGCTGGCAGCACGTCCGGCAGGCAGAAATAGGTAAACGTGCCGTTGTCAGGACGCGAGTATCGGAAGGATCCGAGACGGAACAACGCGAGGATATGACCGAACAAGTTGATAGTACGACTGAGTTGCGCGTCAAAAACGGTTCCTTTTTAGACACAACTGAGCTGAATCAATGCATGGCTACCACCAAAGCGGGGCATAGGTGTAGCCGGCGGCCTAAAGCGGGGTCAGACCATGGGTATTGTTGGCAGCACATTGGACATGCGGCAACAACGACAGTTGAAAAGGAAACAGACGAGCCACAGCCCCCATTGCCGGCCCGAAAGAGTAAACCTATCAAATTTGAAAGTAAGTGGCGTCAACTAATTTCTCTTTTGGTATACGGTATTGTCTGATACAGAAGTCTTCTTACCACTAGAGTGGATTGTTAAAGACTTGACTAATGAGACCAAGGCCAAACTCAGGTCTAAAATGACGGAGCCTCCTTCGAAATGTGAGATTCCTGGGTACGTGTATGCGTTTGAGATTATTGGTAGGTCTACCGTGCTATTTTTGTCTACCTGGATCTCATATACATAGCGTATAGATCCCGAGACTCCCGACGAGATCCATATCAAGGTGGGGTATTCTCAAGACGTATGGCGACGTCTCCGCCAATGGAAACGACAGTGTCCGTCCAAGAAGATAGTTTTCCGGGGGTGTTGGCCGTGCGCATTGCAAACAGAGTCGGTCGATCAGGAAACCGGTAGACAGGTGGAGGCGATTGGACCGGGAGAGCCAACGCCGTATCCTCGTCGGATTGAACGTATGTACTTTAAAAAGCTGATAGTCGCAACGATTGCTTACACAAGTATGTCTATACAGAACTAGTCCACCTGGAGCTGAAAGACGTTGCGGCGTATTCGCTCCATATCCAACCAGAGTTGAGAACCAAGTTAACTGTGTCTCGATCGGGTACGAGAGGTCAATGCTCCGACTGTAGGTTTTGTTACTCAGAGAACTCACAACTACTTACGCCCTAAATGCTTATAGGTGGAAAGATGCACCGTGAGATCTTTTCGTTTCAACGGTTCCCTTCATCCAAGCTTAGAGGGAAAGAGTTTGACCTAGTTGTTCTGCCAGTGATTAAGAGGTGGGGAATGTTTGTTTCCAAGCACGTTTGAGCTATTTATTTTGTATGCTGAGTCTATCCTTATCGTTACTAATTCGCTCTGTATCGTATACCACAACCACACCACCCTCGTTTGTTTCCATGTTTCCCTACTCTATCCCTTACTTAATCTCATTTCTCGATCTGAATTGAGCTGGTTCTCATAGTGCCTACTGTCTTTGACTCGAATGTTTCTGTGTTTTATCGTGCTATGTATCCCATATCAACCCAACACTCGTTTATCTTCTTCCATGTATACCTCGAATTATACTTTATACTACTGATCGCCAAACAACCATCGACCTCGGTTCCCAACGATAAGCCCACACACCGGATCTTATGCCCAGAGGAAGGATTGATGCTGCCAGATCAGAACGATCCACGGTCAGGTGACTGATTCATGCGTCGAACGCGAGCCGGACCCCTGAAAAGAAGCAGCCCCTGAAATGAATGACGTCGGCCGACGGGGCGGGGTCTCGTCCGTCGGACAAAGACATTTCGGCGTCGTTGGGGGTTGGTGACGACGAGGGTGGTTCGTAGATACTTGGTATACGTTGGAGTAGGGTTGAAGAGGATGGGATCAGGTGGGTGGAGCGGGAAGATCAGGACGCGATGGGCTCGCTGTGAGTGGTGCGATTGGCTCAGATTCGGATTAGATGTACCCTCTGCCTCCTATAAAACCGGAATCAGACCTAGCAAGACCTCCAGACGACCACGACCATGTCCGCCTCAACCGCAAGCAAGCGCCGCCTCTCCGGCTTTGGGGGTACCACTTCGCTGCAAGGGGCCCCACGTTCGACGCATGTGCAGCTCACGCCCATGTATTGCGGTATGGCAGCCAACGTGCTCAAGGACGGCTTGACTGTCGAAGTCGGAATCAGCATCCACGACGGCTCGTATACGATTGACAATGTCGAAGAGAAGATCAAGTGCGAGCAACACCCAAGCAAAGCTCCCGGCGTGATCGAGAACTTTGTGATCAAGACACTGATGATGTTCAGCACGGAGCACATGCTCAAGTTCGTTGGGTGTGGCTTGACCCAGTTCCTGGCCAATCTGGCCCCGAACTTGTGCAATCGTCTCTGGCTAGAGCTTGACATAGTCCCGATGGTACGCGATCGCGTCTCGATCTCTTGCCGCCAGCCCCGCTGATTTTCTCCACATTTCTCCGCAACTTTTCTCCCCGCCCGGACTGTAGCTCTTCGAGGTCCGCACGACCAATAAACCTCTCCGCCCAGGCCAACCCCTTTCGCGCGCTGACGGTGGTCCGGGTGAATCCCAGAGTGAATCCCTCCTCAAGTCTGTGACCGATACGCTCAAAGGCACATCCATCTCTGAGGGTACGCCCCGCAAAGTGGACGAACAAGCCGACTCGGCCGTCCGTAAATGCGTCATGTACTTTGGCCCGACCCATATTCCCCGTCTCTCGATTGGATATCGAAATCAGGTCGAAGTCGACGCTGCGGGCAAAATTCACTTGCTTGATGGGCTCGAACATTATAAAAATACGACGCGTCAACCGACGTGGAACGCTATTATGCACTATACGAAGGACCTTCGCGATCGTAACGTCAAGATTGGGTTCTTTTCCAGTACGCCCCAGGGTGGAGGTGTCGCTTTGGTGAGTGTTGCTGACCTTGGATTATTGTCATGCTTTATTGATTTTTGGATAGATGCGCCACGCGTTGATCCGGTTCCTCACGATCGTCGGTGTCGATTGCAAGTGGTATGTTCCGAAGCCATCGCCAACCGTATTCCGCACGACCAAGAACAACCACAACATTCTCCAAGGCGTTTCCGCGCCCGATCTCCGCCTAACCTTGGAGCGCCAAAAGGAGTTTACCGAGTGGATCGAGTACAATGCCAAGTACGTCCGGATTCACTTGTCTGGATTTATTTTCTAATCGTGTGTTGTGTATAATAGCCGATACTGGGTGAGCGAAGGTGGACCGCTCGCACCTGGAGGCGTCGATGTTGCCTTTATCGATGATCCACAGGTTTGTTTGTCCTTCTCCTATCTTCGTCAGAGTATTGATCGGCTTTGGCAGATGCCCGGCCTGATCCCGTTGATCAAAAAAGTCCGACCGGACCTGCCGATCATCTACCGCTCGCACATTGAAATCCGGTCTGACCTTATTGCCAATGAGGGAAGCCCACAGGCCGAGGTGTGGAAGTATTTGTGGGATCGAATTCAGTTGGCCGATCTGTTCATTAGTGAGTTCGATCTGATTCCCGTTGACCTGCTTTCTTTTTGGGTTTTCGCCGGGAGATGATGTGGAGGATGTTGACATGAATATGATATAGGTCATCCGGTGAACAAGTTCGTGCCTAGAGGAGTCCCGAACGAGAAGTTGACGTTGTTGGGCGCTGCTACCGACTGGTAAGTCGCACTCTTGATCATTCACGGGCGAACCCACTCACTTGTCCGATAGGCTCGATGGTCTCTCCAAGCCACTCGGTGACTGGGATCTCGACTATTACATGAACCTGTTCCGCCGCCAATGCTCTGATATTCGGATGAATCGCCTACACTGGCCCGACCGACTCTACATCGCCCAGATCGCGCGATTCGATCCGAGCAAGGGTATTCCGGACGTGATCGACTCGTTCTGCAAGTTGCGCAAGCGTTTGGACGCAATCCTGTACGTTTATGCTTCCTTTTCTTTCGCGGCATAGGGAACTGAAGTGGGAACTGGTGGGGTAAAGGCCAGCGAATAGGACGCCCCAGCTGTTGATCTGCGGTCACGGTGCGATCGACGACCCTGATGCGAGCATCATTTACGACGAGACGATGCAATTACTCGAGAAACAAGAGTATATGCCGTATTCGAACGATATCGTCGTGATGCGTATTGGACCGAGCGATCAGAGTGCGTTTCATTTTGACTCCATCCATGAGTAGTGCTAACCCCGCTGTGTGTAGTCCTCAACGCCCTCCTCACCAACGCAACAGTCGTTCTCCAGCTCTCGCTTCGTGAGGGTTTCGAGGTCAAGGTTTCCGAGGCTCTGCACCACGGCAAACCAGTAATCGCGACGCGCGCCGGAGGTATCCCGCTCCAGATCCAGCACGGCAAGTCGGGCTACCTCGTCGACGTGGGCGATACCACCGCGGTCGCGAACCATTTGTACGACCTCTGGACGAACCGCGAGCTGTACAACCAGATGAGCGAGTTTGCGCGGAACAATGTGTCGGACGAAGTCTCGACGATTGGTAATGCACTCGCGTGGACGTATTTGGCATCCAAGTATAGCAAGGGCGAGTTTATCAAGCCGAACGGGGCTTGGTTGAATGATATGGCGCGTGAGGAGGCTGGGGTGAGTTTTTTCTTTCTTTATTCGCTGGTTGTTAGATGGGGGCTGATGTTGTGGTTGTTTGTAGGAGCCATACAAGGATGGCGAGCCCCGTTTGCCGCGCATTATGTGAATGGTTGTCGGATAGATCGAATAGATCAAGAGAAAGAAAGAATATGCGACTGTGAAATAAATGTGAATGTATACTCTTATTCGTAAGCGATGAAAAACGAAAGCTGCGTAGCTATACGATACAAAAGACGTGAACCATACCAGACTATCTAAAACTCCGATGATAACATCACATACCCAGCTCGAGCGCTCCTCGTACGCATCCCAGGTAGACCTCGTTAACGTATCTTCCACAATCCAAGAACCCGCTCCCCTTCAAACACCCAAAGCCTACGCCCCTTCACCCGTATACCGATACGCAACCATCGCCTCGATCTTATGTAAATCGGTACTGAAGCTCCTTAACTTGACCTGCTGCGCCTCTGCAGCCGGCAACAAGTGCGCATCGCTCCCGACCCATTCTTCGACTGGCTGTTGACCGTTGTCGCGCGTATAGGCGAGCAGTTTGAACGTCGTGGGGTCGTAGTGGTCCGGAAGGAACGTGATGGCGCTGCTGATTTGTTTGAGGATCGCTCGGATTTCGGATTGGATTTCTGAGTCGGGTTTGGGTGCTACGCTATATGATCGTTGAGAAACGTAAGTTCGAGTTTAAGGGGAGGAGAAGGGGAAAAGGAAGGGGAGGGAGGAGGGGAAATGGGGGACAACTTACGTTCCCTCGAGTACACCCGCAGCCGGTTCGGTCAGGTGGATATCAAACGTCCAACGTTCGAGCGATTCGCCCGTCTCGCGGGATAGAATGACCAACACGATCTGGGACACGTCACCTCCCAGAATCCACTCTACCATTCCAAAACCCATCAGTCTTTATCCCTCTCTCCTGAATAATATCCCAAACGCACCATGAACCTTTTTCAAAACCGTATCCAAATACCTTTCCAACGCCGGATCCTGGCTAACCAACAGCGTCTGACCGTACTTTTTGACGAAATGGAAATCGTCTTGCGGGTACACGCCGCGCTGGTACAGTATCGTGTAGGACGCGTATTTGAGGAATTCGGTGACTATTTGGGTTGATCCTTTGAGCGTGATGGCTTTTTTGGTTTTGGGCGCGAGTTTGGTGGCCATGGTGGGGTGGTGGATGGTGGGGGACGCGGTCACGTGGTTGAAGCTTATGTGTGTGGCTTTATGTGTGTGTGTATCTGTTTCTTGCGGGCCGCGTTGTCCGAGTTGACATGAGCTTGACTTAGGTATCATGTATGCGAGTTTCATGACCACGATTTGCTCGCAGGCGTGCACGCAGTCAGCTAAAAAAGGCGAAGTCGCGTAAGGCTTGGGTGAGTGCTGGAGACGCTGCTCGAGGTCCCACGCGTAATGATCTCCCGCTCCGCCCATCTGTGATCCATCCAAGCATTCGCTCCTTCGTCTATTCCTATCAGATTGCGAACCATCAATATCTGACGCTACTACTGTATCCGGCTCCGCCGGTTGACGTCATTCATTCCAGGAGTTCGCTCCAGACTCCAGAATTTCAGACCACCTGTCTGGCAAGATAACTTCTCCGGTATAAAGCCAGGGATCGGACGTTCTAGGGTCATTGCTAGGAACTGAGTTCGGTGGTCATACAGTCACACGCCACGCACGCGGCCAACACCCGTTAAACGCTATCTTCTTTGGCTGACATTGCCCTTTCCACTGGTCGAGGCGTTTCCTCACGTCACTAGAGCGACCTACTTTGATATGAGCTTCGTCCGGGGTCGCATTATCTATGGTTTTATGTGAGTCTGCAACGCATAATCAGTAGCCCCGGGGCAGTATACACTCACCAAAGATCCTAAACACATATATGTAGCCTGGTTGTTGATCCTTCAACGTCTTTTTGATTTCTTTCTTCAAAGCAAGCTTAGTTTCCGAGCTCAGGTACGCTGGGATCCAATCTTGCGGTGACTGCATATTAGAAAGCAGTTACTAAAATAAAATAAAATAAAACTGTTACTTACCGTCGAACTCGACAGGTATTCTTTTGATTTGGGTGAGGAGTCAGGCTGATCTGATTCTGCTCGGCTGATGTGGCTACTGCAAAACTTCTCCCCTATCTCAGGCCGCCGTCTACATCCTTCCCCCTTTTGAGTTTCAGCCGCACATATGCGATTTGATGTCAGGTCTGGCCTCGCCGGTGGGCTGAATCAAGAATAAGCCTTCAACTCTACAACAGCCGGAGCTAGGAACCTACTCGGGTACGGCGACTCCTCTATTAGTCCTATGGAAGACACACTCTTGATTTGTGGCTATCTCGCGCAACTGACTATCTGTTTGACTGTTAGATCCGGGGGGGGGGACTGCCGAGTCAATTTTCCGACCTTCGCTTGCGCAATGTGACTGTGATCATTGTGACGGCGCGATTGCGCTTTGACTTCCCGCCTATGCTTTTGATTGGACCTTGAATCAACACTCGCGCATTCACTTGCTGTGGGAGTATCCAGAACAGGTTGCGGGGCGGTACGTTGGGTATGCTCAACATATAATCTGGAGAGCTTCTCCCCCGCCTTGGGTTGCCGTCTATTTTGAGCCCCACCCATAACATCGGTTCGAGGTTGAATCGGCATCTACACGCCAGCTGGTTTTAAAATGTGTAAGTCGGTAACTTCAGATTGGCTCAATACCTGTCAATAACCTACTTGGGCAAAGCGGGCCTCCTATCACGGTCAGCTTCAGAGAGCTCGCTCATTAACTTACTACGGCTGGTTGGGAGTGGCTCGCTGGCTTCGGTTGAGCTAACTTCGGTCGAACTTCGGTCGTCGGCCCCGTGCAAATATCGGTCTCTGGTAGGCATAGGTTCGAAAGACAAAGGTAGTGATGCCGATGGTTGAAGTATTTCGATAAATAGCACAAGTAAACTTCTTTCTCTAACTAGTCTGCTTGAAGTGTTGTGTCATCAGTCGTGGCTGTGCACGCATTGTCATCTGGGAGTTCCCTTTAACTACCAAAACCGGTAATATTAATTTGCCTACCTACCACGTCAAAAACCGCACAATAACATCGTCCAGCAACAATTTGTCGCTAGGGAGCGCCTATACGATCAGAATTTACGTAGCATCGCTCCTTTCTAATTTTTGTACAATAGGCCTACAACATCGCTTGGTAGAATTTGATAGAGCTGGCGAGCAGTCGCCTTGAGGTGTTAAGGAACTGGGATGGCCAAACAAGCCTTGACTTATTGTTAGCTATGGCCACAAAGCATGTGATTGTGCGGTACAGCTTATGTCGAGCATGGGGTGCCTGACTTGCTATCTTGGGAACTGTAGTGTTACAGCTGTCATGCTTGTTTCCAATCTTCACAAGAGAGACCTAGAAGGAGCTTGTATTTCTTGACTTGGCGTGAGTGCTGAGGAGTCAAACAATCAGGTTCTCAGGCGTCATGTGCGCATAAAGTCGTAACTCGATCACGACTACTCACCCTGGCCTCATTGGCCGACGTCATTCATTTTAGGGAGTTAGACTTCACTGTGTGAATCAGTCACCCGGCCATGAACCACTATGATCTAGTAGGATGAATCTTTCCTCCGGACACTCGGTGCGGTGCGTGTATCGCAAGGAAGTGAGATCGATGGCCCTCTGAGGAGGGTGGAAATCCCGAATTTTGATATCAAAGCCGATTTTATGGTACCTGCCTCTTTCTGTATCTTTCGACCCTTTAAATCGAATGATTCTTGTTGAATTATAGGATTTCGTGATGTCACCCCAGTGTGGAGCGATGCCCCACAGTGACGTGATGTGGAAAATCGCAACTCCACAACCGAGGTTTTCATTAGACCCTATAATTCAATAGGAATATACCAACATAACGGGTTGAAAGAAGAGGAAAGTGGCAGGTACCATAATTCCGGCTTTGATGTTAAAATTCGGGATTTCTATCCTGCTCAGAGTGGTTGAACAGCAGCCAAAAATGTAAAACACAACTTAGTACGGAAATACAAGTCAGATATACGACAGAAACCAGAGGAGTGTTTGAGTATCAAGAAGGTCCGCGCGCAGCAGGCTAACTAAGCCAATGTAAGCGTAGAAATGAAACATGGCGAGAAATAGGAACAGGTAGAGGGATAGATCGAAAAAGACGAATAAATTTTGGGTCAGACTAATGATAAGCTGAGGCATTTTGGTGAATCGACGTGCCTTGAGCACCGGGTGTGTTTGGGCGGTGGGCGGGTTAAGGTGCGGTAGCAGCGTTATCAAATGCGAGAAGATTCCCCAATTGATTCTTCGGCGGTGCGATTTCCTCACTTGCGAGTGCACACGGGTGGTTTAGCTTTGGCTTCCGTTTGTGATGTGTATTCTTCTCGAGGCTCTGGGTTTTGCTGAAGCCAGGTCTCCCTCGCCAAATCGCTCCAACTTCCGCCTGGGCTCCGTCTAATCTTGACAGTTTCAGACATTCGAGCCAGGACCACAGACTTATGCATAGAGTCGCCCAACAACTCATGGGTCGACCCCCTTTTAGTATTGAACCAGGTTACCCTTTGAGGCCCAATAGACCGCGACCCGGCAGGTAGCATGTATGGACACACCCTCCAAGACATCTCCTACGTCTGCCAAGCATAATGCCGGAAGTGGATTGGGGTAGAACATTGGTGAGAGGTAAATAAGGTCATGGTTCAAAAATCCAAGAAGAGTTACATCATGTATGTTCGGTCGGAGAAAAGGAACACGCTTGTATGCTCTAGAAGATATTGTTACCTAGCTATATGCTACTTGCGTGATGTGACTGGTACTGGCTCGAAAGCTAGGAAGCAACTGGGACTTCTAACAATCAAAACTATGGTATCAGACGCAGACTTCCGTAGCGACAACAACGGTATTCTCAGAAACAACAAAGCTCTAAGCGCCATATGGGGACCGCCGTCTTCCGGTAAACTTGCACATCACGGCTATCAAGGGATGTGCGAGAGCGCTTGTCAAGACGTAAATCATGCCGATCAGGTGACCCAACGCTTCGTGGTATCGACTCAACTCTGTTGTCAGTGAACAAACTAGCAACTCGTCTATCTAAAAAGTCTTCTAGTCCGATGCATAAACTTGCCAGTAAAGTTAAGCAAAGCGTCAAGAAACGATTCAAAAAGTTATCCCGCCGTACGCAGGACAACCCGGAACCCTTAACCACGTCAAGCGCTGGGGAAAGAACGAATCCCCCCGCCATTGCTACCACTAACTCGCGCCCGGTATCCGAACAAATCATTCTCCCCCACCCGTTATCTACAGGACCGGTCCTACACCCAGAGCCCAGCGACGTTACGCAGCCTCTAGCGGTGGCTGTCGCACCAGCACCACCGGCAGAACCTGTTGCCGCACGCGATGGGTGGTTAGGGCTTAAAGCGCTTACCAAGGTCATAAGCAAACTCAGCGAGTCGTTCGGACCCCTGAAGCAAGCTGTCGACGGTATATCTGAGGTTGTCGACACCTTTGAGGTAAGCGAGGGATGTGCTTATCACTCAAGATTCGACTGATAGTCTGGTATAGCTAGCGGCCCGGAATCGCGACGACTTTCGAAACCTCAAATCTGAGCTCGATACGTTATTTAGTGATCTTGCTGGATACTTCGGCAATGAAACGCCGCCTCCGATGACGCCCAGTATTGTCAACCTGGCACAGTAAGCAGCAGCCTTGTCGACTGAACTGTAGAGCTGACCAGCAAGCACAGAGGAGTCAAACGAGAGCTTGTAGTGATCCGACAGCAGCAACCCCGCGGTGGAGTGAAGGGTTATGTTAGCGCTGAAGCGGATGCTGATAAGATACTGGAGCATTATCGCAGGTTGGAAGGGCTGTTTCGGCGACTGATGGTAGGTGCTTGTTCCCGTCGGCGTACGTTGCATTAACATGCATGTAGCTTAACGCAAATATGGACATTATGAAAGCCATCAACGACTTAGCGATGGTGAGTGGTAACTTATATTTTGGTAAACCGTTTCGACCCCAGTATTCTCGGCAGAATAATCGCCTCAAGGAGCTGCCTAATTCGCCAGACGCAAAGTACCGCTCCGCAAAGTCGTCCGTAGTCCTGCGAGGTGAATGCACGCCGAACACCCGGGTTCAAGTCTTGGCAGACCTCCACGAGTGGGCATGCGATAGTACCAGCCAGAGGATCTACTGGCTGAACGGCATGGCTGGCACTGGCAAGACCACGATTGCGTATAGCTTCTGTCGGCAACTGGAGGACTCTCATAGTCTAGCCGCGAGTTTCTTCTGCTCCCGGCAGATGAAAGGATGCCATGACGTTGACAAGATTGTACCTACGATCTCGTACCAGCTATCTCAGTTTTCTCTCCCGCTCAAGGTCGCCATCTCTGAGGCTCTAGAAGAAGACTCGGACGTACACAACCAACTAGTACTGGATCAGTTTCGACAGCTTATCGTTGAGCCGTTGGTCAAATCGAAAGACGCGCTCTCTACGAATCTTGTTGTAGTGGTTGACGCACTAGATGAGTGTAAAGGCAACAGAGGCGCAGAGATGCTTGTGGCTTTGCTCTCACGTGCACGGGACCTACCCGTGAAGTTCTTTGTGACGAGTCGTCCTGACGCAAGGATACTTAGCTTGATGCGCGTCCAAAGGGGAGAGGAAATGTCAGCGGAGCTACGTCTGCACGAGCTTGACCGGCCGATCGTCACGGGGGACATCAGAACGTATCTGCGCGCTAAGATCGCATCCCCTAAGATACATATATCGGCGCCGGACTTGGATACTCTTGTCGAGCGGTCGGGTATCCTGTTCATCTACGCGGCCACAGTCGCTCGGTACATCGAGTACGACGACTTCTCTTGGGCTGAGAAGCGGCTCAAGGAGGTGCTCGCTAGCGCAGATGGTGGGTCGGGAAGCGGCAGCGACAAAGCTATCAACGCACTATATGCGGCGATACTTACGGCGACGTTCGAGGACCCAAATCTAACCGACTCGGACCGAGCCGATACGAAACAGGTGCTACACACGGTCATATGCGCACAGGAGCCGCTGTCGGTCGAGATGATTGCTGGTATGTTGGGACTCGGAAGTGGGACGGTTGGGGCTGCGCTGCGTCCGCTACTGTCAGTACTGCAGGTTTCGGATACGACCGGAGTCATCACCACACTACACGAGTCGTTTCCCGACTACCTATTAGACAAGACCCGCTCTTGCGAGTTCTACTGCGACCCGAAGGAGCATCATGCGCGGCTGACGCGGATATGCTTTGACCAAATCAACATCCCTGATCCTCCGTTTAACATCTGCGGGCTCGAGTCTGGGTATTTATTCGACGCGGAAGTATCTGACCTACCTGCCCGGGTTGAGGAGGCGATCTCTAAAGAGCTTCGGTACGCCTGCCACTACTGGAGTGCTCATATCATGCTAGCCGGGGCCTCTCAAGATCTGGCCGGCATGCTGCTTAGATTCTTGTCGAAGCGGTTCCTGCTATGGCTGGAGGTGGTGAATCTATGCGAGTACATATTCTATGGCGTCAGGATGCTCCAACGGATGCAAAAGTGGGCCTCGGTGAGCCTCAGAGTGAAAAATGTCAACATATGACTCACGCCGGTGCAGAACACTGGATTGCTGAAGAACAACGTGAAGGGGCTTCTTCGGGATGCCTGGATGTTTGCCTCTTTGTTCGCCTCGAGCCCAGCTAGACTTGGAACTCCACACATCTATGTCTCATTGCTGGTGTTTTGGCCCAATCACAGCCCGATAAGCAAGTTCTATAAGCAAGATAGCTCAACGGTGATAGCCAGCGAAAGTACTGCAATGAGCTTGCGGAGTGAGATCCCGTTATATGTACAAAGTATTCAGAGTAGAATCTCGAGCCTATCATACTCACCAGACAGCGCATACATTGTATTGGGCTCTTATGATCACACCATACGTATCTGGGACGCACACACTCTTCAGCCGGTGGGCCGGCCGCTGGAGGGACATAGCAACAATGTCGCATCCGTTGCGTACTCACCAGACGGCGCATACATCGTGTCTGGCTCAGATGACCAAACCATACGTATCTGGGATGCACATACCAGCCAGCCTATGGGACAGCCACTAGAGGGACATACCAGCGCTGTCTCATCCGTTGCATACTCGCCAGACGGCGCATACATCGTGTCTGGCTCTTGGGACAACACCATACGTATCTGGGACGCACGCACTTACCAGCCAGTGGTACAGCCCTTAGAGGGATGTGCCGGCGCTGTCAACTCAGTTGCGTACTCACCAGATGGCGCATACATCGTATCTGGCTCTGGTGACAGCACCATACGTATCTGGGATGCACGTACTGGTCAGCCAGTAGGGCAGCCGCTGGAGGGGCATACCGGCTCTGTATCAGCTGTTGCGTACTCACCAGATGGCACATACATCGTATCCGGCTCTGAGGACTCCACGATACGTATCTGGGACGCCCATACTCGTCAATCAGTAGGACAGCCGCTGAAGGGACATACCAACCATGTCTACTGTGTTGCGTACTCACCCGATGGCGCATACATCGTGTCTGGCTCTATTGACAAGACCATACGTATCTGGGATGCACAGACTGGTCAGCCAGTGGGAAAGCCATTGGAGGGAGAGATGCATTGGTCCAATTCAGTTGCATGCTCACCAGATGGCGCATACATTTTATCTGCCTCTTCAGACAGGATCATACGTGTTTGGGACGCGCGTACTCGTCAGTCGGTGGAACAGTCACTGGAGGGACATACCGACTATGTCTGCTCTGTTGCGTACTCACCAGACGGCGTATACATTGTATCTGGCTCTCATGACAACGCCATACGTATCTGGGACGCACGCACTCGTCAGCCAGTGGGACAGCCGCTGGAGGGACATACCGGCTATGTCAAATCTGTTGTGTACTCACCAGATGGCGCGTACATCCTATCTGGCTCTTATGACAAAACCGTACGTATCTGGAACGCACGCACTCGTCAGCCAGTGGGGCGGCCGTTGGAGGGACATACTAGCGTTGTCTTATCTGTTGCGTACTCACCGGAAGGCGCATACATCGTATCCGGCTCTTCTGACAACACCATACGTATCTGGGACGCACGCACTGGTCAGCCCGTGGGACAGCCGCTGAAAGGACACACCTTGCCTGTCTGTTCTGTCGTGTACTCGCCAGACGGCGCATACATCGTATCTGGCTCTAACGACTGGACCATACGTATCTGGGACGCGCGCACTCGTCAGTCAGTGGGAGAACCACTGAAAGGACATACCGCAGGTGTTGCCCCTGTTGCGTACTCGCCAGATGGTGCATACATCGTATCTGGCTCTTGGGACAGCACCATACGTATCTGGGACGCACACACTTATCAGCTAGTGGGACAGCCGCTGAAGGGACATACCAGTTATGTCGAATCTGTTGCGTACTCACCAGACGGCGTGTTGAGGATTACACCGAAACATTCGGACACTCAAAGCTGTGACTTAGCGAGTATATGCAGTGGAAGCGGGGGTCATATAAAACATGTAGATATACAGTAGAATGAGAGCATTCTTTTGTACACAAAAATCATTCGAGTCAGATAGCTTAGTCAGCATTCGGCATGTACGCGTATGCGTACACGCAAGTGTACGCGTCAGTACATGCGTAAGTCCTTCCTTTTTCAGATTCTTCAACACTCCCCCTCAACGAGCAGACACGAGCAGAATGAACAGACACAAAAGAAGATACATCTTTAGAACAGAAAAAGATAAAACTATCGCTGAATGTGTCATTTAGGTGTGTAATCGTGAGTGTGGCTCGTTGGTGCGTGGATGAGCTCGATGGGTTCGATGGTCCTTATAATCGTGAGTAAAGTTGTCGATGCGATGGGCGCGAGATGACGAGATGACGGATTTATGCAATATGAACGATACGGCGAGTAACGAAATCGATAAGTGACGATTCTTCGATCGGGATATGCTGCGTTCTACGGTAACGCGCGGGCCAAAAAGGATGCGCAAACGTTGCGTCTTATAATCAACTGTGGATAAACAACCTAAGAAGGCGGGCCTCGGATCTGCGGAGCTGTGCCGCCAGATGTACAAAATGCGATCGGATAACGAAAAAATGGATTATGCCGTTGGATGCGAAATCGTGAGATGAACAATAATCGTCGATGATGATGACGGGCGCCAATGTGCGATGTACGATGTAAGATGAGCGATGAGCGATGTACGAGCGTGAGCGATTCGATGAACGAGCAACGTGGACCAGGAGCGAGTACGAGGGGACGAGTGTATGGGTATATGCGAGTGAATCGTGGTTTCAATGAATGTGATAATGATCGTGATTTACGGTGTGCCGGTCCGTGACTGCGACGGGCACGTAAAGGTAATCCGTGGCGTAGAGTAGATGAGAATTATATGCGTAGTCCGAACACTCAGTAAGCTGTCATATGCGATGACGAGTAAGGGTTATGCCACGGGGCTCATAACCTGTTGAGGATTACACCGAAACATTCGGACACTCAAAGCTGTGACTTAGCGAGTATATGCAGTGGAAGCGGGGGTCATATAAAACATGTAGATATACAGTAGAATGAGAGCATTCTTTTGTACACAAAAATCATTCGAGTCAGATAGCTTAGTCAGCATTCGGCATGTACGCGTCAGTACATGCGTAAGTCCTTCCTTTTTCAGATTCTTCAACACGGCGCATACATCGTATCTAGTTCTCAAGACCATACCATACGTATCTGGGACGCGCACACTCGACAGCCAGTGGGACAGCCGCTGGAGGGACACACCAGCTGGGTCTTTTCCGTTGCCTACTCACCAGACGGCACTTATATCGTCTCCGC
Organism: Ceratobasidium sp. 395; assembly: GCA_019616345.1. NCBI lineage: Eukaryota > Fungi > Basidiomycota > Agaricomycetes > Cantharellales > Ceratobasidiaceae > Ceratobasidium > Ceratobasidium sp. 395. Next base: position 40,075 of record WSTH01000009.1, on the reverse strand, counting down.
CTCGGGGGACCGTGCTATTCGCATCTGGGATACGCGATCATTTATACCACCGGATATCGTTCGAGAACCTGACAGCAACCGATCTCAAATTGCACACCCTATGCGCCTTACTTCCAAAGACATGTCTACCGACAGGCATGTCATATGTAACCTTGGCTGCCAGATCGATTGTCCCCACATGGCTTGGACGTTAAGTGAGGAAGGGTGGATAGTTTATAACAACGACAGGCTCATCTGGGTTCCTCCTGATGTTTGGACAACGCTCGTACTCCCACAGAATTCCGCAGTGATATACAGGCGGGGCTTCTTGCTACTTGACCTAGACCGTAACAAGCTTGGGAATCGTTGGACTGAGTATTTCCGGCCTGGGACGTATATGAACCAGTGATTGAGACTTTGTTTGCACAAAATCGTGACCTCGAATGTGTAGCGAATTTTAAGGTCCCTTGTATGAATGGATGACTATTTTCTTCATATTCTGCAACTGAATGATCGTTCCGCGACCGCGTTGATCAGCAGCGAACTGTGCAGGCCTGTTGTTTTTCAGTTCCACAAGCGCCTGAGTTTGAAATGACAGACCACGTGGAGGCGGCTTGGCTTTATCATTTTGACTCACGCTGTTCAACTCCCATCGTCCTACGCCCACTACATATCTCTATAAAGCACCATCGTTTCACTTGCATACGCTTCAAGCCTATAAACACTGTTCATCAAGGAATTCAGGTGAATCCCTGCCACTTGATCATGATCGCATGCGGAAGACTTGTAGCTGACGCGAGGCGCGTATCCTACTGTACGACAGCGGGGAAGCCGCGAACACAACCATAGTTCGACTCTCTACTATCAAAGCCACATTTGAGTCTAATCCACTCTGCCGACTCGTCGATCAACTCAGAGCTGGTCCCGCCATCGAGTTCTTCAATTGATATCGGCCTGCAACGCGCGTGCACCAGTGTCCGACACGCCTCTGTTATCACCAATCGTCTCATGCTGGGGTGCAACACGTCCGACGAAGCCACCTCCTTACGTACATCGTGCATGGTGTATCTGGCCCAGCGGATCGGTTATTCACCATCGAAGATGCGACAAGCTCAGCCTGGGCCGGCGGCGCGTCCCGGTACCTGAGCACTCAGACGCGTGAATTGTTTCGAGACGGTTGGACGCTGTGTACTCGAGGCTCTTGAGGGAGGCTACCATAGGATTGATTTACATTTGACGAGGTGATCGAGAGGATCAAGACGAATAGCAGCGAACGGTTGTGGGGGTGCTATGCTGACGACCCAAGGTGAGACGGCTGAGGTTAAGTGCTTGTAAGTGCTTTACTTATCTACACATGATCGCGACAGCTGATCGCTTGATCAGCAAAAACTACTGGCTGCCGCCAAACGAAACTGAACGTCCTGAGGCATCTCGTCTCTGCCAAACCTACAGCACCTACAGCAAGTGAACCAACACGAGACATGGACATCCCGCTCGCACTCCTCGAAGTCCTCCTTGGTACAATAGCTCGATATGATCCTAGTCTCGATAGGTCTCCGCTTCACCATTGTTCACCTCTCCCTTCCCTCCAACCGAAATTCAAGCCCACATAGTCTCCGGCCCCAGCAATCTTCGATAACTTGCTACTAGGCGCGCCGGGGACGTTGGCTCATGCTATTGGGTCGACATTTCCGGAGTGTTGGAGCCCTTGGGGTGCGATACTAGGGGAACATGGACTGGGTGCGAAGAAGGCGGGACTTGGGGAGGAGATACAAGAGGGAGATGGATAGGTCAGATCTGGGAGACAGGGAGGCGGCGAAGAAGTTCTTGTGGGCGGGCGAGGTGTTGTAGGAGAGATATTCTAATTTTTGAGTACATCACGGTCAGCATTTTTATTCTTACTATCTTTTGTATGCTGATATGCAGCGGATCTCGTGAAGGTCGTCGGTTCAGCCTTGGTTTTCACTTTATCCTATGTTATCATAGGCTGTAGATGTGCAATATAGCAGACTTCGAAACCCAAACAACTTATATGCCAGGTTCATAACAGCTCAGGCCACCTGCCCAGCAGCGCACGCCGGCCTAACGCCTTCCAACCTAAACCAACCTACCCGTCTTTGTCTGCGGATTTTTACTCACTGTGTAAGTTTTCACATTTCTGCACACGCAAGAGGACCGAACAAACGCCTGAGGTTTTTTGACGGTCCTTACGCTGGCGTACTTTACATGCGATGTGTTCTTGGTAGCGTCGTTTCCGACAGCTGGCTTGGGCATCTGAGATGTGATTTTTTTAAATCGTTACTTTATTGTCGAATCAAGGCGAGGCCTTATGTATCGACACCTAAGACATGAAGTGCGCTATACTACGAGAGAGAGAGGGAGAAGGAAAAAAAAAGAAGATGCACGAGGCTATGTGATATGTTGGTGCGTGTGGTGCTGGAGTGGTGCGAGCGGTTCTTGCATAATAAGTAGGACGGTGCGAAGGGGATGCGCTATCTGGGACGCTTGAAGTTAAGGAGTCGCGAGGATAAAGGGGGCGCGGAAAAATTGGCCGAAGAGCAGTGAGATTCACGAGGTATGTCCTGCCTCGTATTGATTCGTTGCTCAAAATTAATCATGCTGGATATCACTCATAAGCAATTCAACTCTATCTTTAAGGCATTTTACGAGAAGATCTCTCAGTATTCAACACAAACGCTCGCTACCGGTGCCAATACACCAATGATGTTGGGTGACATGTCGGGCTATTTGCAGAATATGTGGCAGCCATGCGCGAAAGGGGAGCTCAAGGATTGAGGAGAGGAGGAAAGAATGGTGGAAAGACTCTTGCTGAAACTTGATTTTGACAATAAGTTCTCCAAGGTTCGTCGATATGGTGGGAGTGTTGGAGTTGTCGAAGCGAACATCTTGCGGTCCGCAGAGTTGGCTTTGGGTATATGCGCTACTATTGGTGGTCGTGCCGAATATCCAACCAAATACGCGCTCTTCCGTTCGGCTGTAGTGTCGATGGATATAGTAGTAATGGACCACGTTAATGAATGCGTAGACGATTAGAAGACAAGTGGACAAAATGACTCAGCAAGGTTGATCGCAGGCGCACAGAGAATACGATGGGTGTGCTACACGCACAGCAACTAAGTGTAGAATATACACGAGTACTGATGACTTCATGATTCGTACGTGACTTGTGTGTGAGAGCAAAGAAAAACGGAAAATATGCTCATATATTCAACCAATGGTACCCTTACCTTCGACTCTCGTACAAGATGATGGTACTTTTTCGAGACTTATACCCCAAATCCGGTCCTACCTTATGTAATCTGATCCGGTCTGCCGTTGATCAAGCGTTGGAGGCGCGATATCGGCGTTGGCGGCTAAGAACTTTCAACGTAGACTTCCCATTATAGAAACTTCACAAGGACATACACCAACACACCGACAAGAAACATGTTGTTCGATAAATTCAATCAAATAATCAAGCCATCATCACACTGAGTCCTCTGAATAAGAACCTCCCTCAATATTGAATATCAAAACTCCTCCGGTTCTCAACTCCCTCCATGTTCGACGCCGGAATCGACGCGACCTGAATCTACTCCTTCTCCACAAACGGCGCAGGTATGCTCAGCTTCCTCGGTCCACGCCCCTCTCAACGGCTAGTGCGCCCTAAGCTACCAAGTTCCGAGGTCGAGGTGCCTCGTCCACCCTCGTCTCCGACACCATGTTGGGCACCTCACGAGCTTCGTTATTATGACCAACTGGAATGTCCCAATCGTTGCTCTCGGCCGGAAGCTTGGACCTATTCCACCCACTTGCATTAGCGCCAGTCGTATTCAAGCTCGTGGTATAAACAAACGTACTCTAGTTCAGTATTGCCCTCTTCCGGCACTACGCTTATATGCGCCCGACGCTGGGGGATATAGACATGCGCCCGACGCTCGGGGATATAGACATGCGCCCGACTCTCGTGGATATAGACATGCGCCCGACGCTGGCGGATATAGAGGAGTGCGGCGAGCGTCAAAAGACCGACTATTGACAAAACGCCAACTGCGATCCCCGCCTTAGCTCCTGTGCTCAAGCCTGAGCTCGAACGATAGGTGCTAGTATTCGGGGTGGTGGGCTGAGGTATAAAGACCTAAGCATTACTGATAGAAATCCAACCGGTATCACCCCTTTTGATCAACGTGAGATTGTGGGGCTTATTCTCGAGGCAGTCTTCTCGATGCTATCAGAAGGACGAGAGACGACTTATTGTTTGATTACTCAACACAGAAGACGCCGACGTACTAAAATGGACAGGTGACGTTCACGGGGCGATTGAGTGATTCGATTTACGGGATCTCTGCCGTCCAAGATAGTACTGTACTAATGGTGAGCCGAGAAAAGCTACTGGCCCAATGATAAATACCTGAATGTATGCCCAAATGGAGCCATTAGTCCCCCAACAGCAATTCCAGTCCCTGGGTTACAAGCACGCTCAGTGTATAGCTCAGCGACTATCTCCTAGTATATTTGGCCTTCGAAGATGAAAGTTATGTATGCTGACGCATTCCTTGTCTCGCTATATGATAGCAGGAAATCAGCGGCTAAGTATGCAACGCCATCTGAAAAGTAGTACTGGAACCTCACGTTGAGCCCATCGATCTCATAGTACTGCTCATTCCATCTTCCACCTACATAGACGGCCGGGTCTGCTAGTGGATCCATCAAAGAACCCTCGTTAGTGCTGAATCAGAATGTTTGTTGTTAGCTCCCCACTTTTGGGGAAACCCGAGCTTACCTTGCATTTGGATCATACCACACCAGACGGCTCACTCCGAACGCTCCACCCGTGTACCCGAACGAGAGGACATGTGGAGCGTAGACAAGGTTCTGAATGGAAAGAAACGGCCGGTCTGGGACGTTAGAGGGCTGAAACGTGGTGTTCGGACAAATACGACCATCAAGTTGGCACTGGAGCGTGCAAAGCGAGAAGTTAGAGCGATCGATCGTATTGAACCACAGGATCACACCCACATCCACACTCCCGTCAAACTCTCTAGATCGAAACGAGTAGACGGTTAGCCCACAAAACCGGTATTTAGAAGAATAGAAGTACCTACCCAAACGCCCATAGCGCCGTTCCGGTGAACCTCAAGGTCAAAGTCGAGTTCGGCGCCGTCGCCCTTCTGATATCGTCACTATCATCGCTCCAATCGCCGCCATATTCGATGAACGCAGCGGTGTTTTCCGCTGTGATATTTGCCATTTCGTACCCGCCCGGGGCCGGACAGAGGACGGAAGGTGGAGGGGTGACACTATTCCGCAAGCCTCTTGAATGCTTTTACGTTCAGGCTATCGAGCGCCGCCTTGTTAAAGATCTAGGCACACCTAGCGATTGGCCAAATGATCGGCGCTCAACTGGGGTACTGGCAACCATGGCCTGGTTTTTGCGTGAATAGTATAGCAGGACCCGAGTCGTCGCTGCTATCGAGGCAAGCTAAAAGTCAGAAGGCCTCTAGAAAAGCCTATTTAAACTGTATCGGTGGGTGCTTGTACTGTAAGATCGTTGTGCTGCGCTATTGGTGTTGGGTTGATGAGACCTGTAAACGCCAATCCGTTCCTTGGTAGCGAAGTTTGGATCCTGTCTGGGCACGGCTCGAGATCCCGAGCGCTTGTCCTTGTGTGCTGACCGTGCGACCCACACGATAACGATCTAATCAGAGTCGCGCAGAACATCATAAATGTCTTCCCTCGCGGTGGCGCGGGAGCGATATGATATATATCTCACTTTCCAGTAGATTTCATGACAGACCATCTTTGTGGCTACCCCGAAGAAGATAGTGTGGCGGCTGGGTAGTGGTGGTCGACGTCCCGTCTCCGCGTGGGACGGTCACGTGGCTTCGCCTTGTTTGTCATGCTCCTAAATGAGTCCTAATCCGGAAGTGTTTGCCTGCCTATCGCTAAAGCATGCCTAAAGTGTTGAGCATCGGGAGTTTAGCGATTCGAGAAGGATTAGTTCTTGAATAAATGCACCCATAACTCGGTTGATAAGGGCGGATAACAATTTCAGCGAAAATCCCTCTCGTGGTGACTTTTTAGAAGGACATGATCCTACTTGAGTCGTGTTTGCTCGTGACCTTGAGTCATTCAGCTCCTCCGCCAGTCGTATGCTTGAAGACGATCCTCCATGTTACTTGTACGACACAGATAGTACATCAACAGTCAATCATAACCAGCGTAACAACTTCCAAGCGACCAGCCAACCCAAACACGTCCAGTTCACAACCATGTCCACCTAGACTACCACTCAGCACCACAAGGACCAATGTTTATCACTGGAACAGTATCTGACTGAATCAGCGCCAAATCACACTATCAACCCAATTATGCTTACCATTGTTTATTAGAACGGAGGCTGGTGCTTGCTCGACGCTCGCGAGGAGTGCTTCTAGCTCGAATATCTGTATGTAACCAGTGCTGCGCTTAGTTCTATTGCTTATGTGATGTGTAGAGGGTAAGTTCTTACCGACTCAACGCCAAAACGATGCGAAATGGCGGAGTCCAGTTATCTGGCAGATATGAGCTTATGGTGATAAGAAGTATTGATTGGTAGTTTGAAGTGGAGAACGTTCGTCGAGAGAAACAACTGATTCGAAGAAACGCCCCCCCTGCTACCCAGACGAACGTCGACTGGATTCGAAGATATCGAACGAAGAAAAGACGAGACCCGCAAGGTGTGTACTGAGATTATCACGTTTGGCCGTTAAACGTTCGATACTGTTATGTCAGTGGAGCCGGCTGGCCGTGAATCGTCGAAGTATACGGACATGGGCCTCGAGTCGAAGATCGTTGGATGCTAAGAACGTGGGTGATAGTGGAGTTATGCTAGATGGAGTATAGTTTGGCCACGAGGGATGCGGGAGTTGGAAAAGTGAGGTATGTCGAAGGCTCATGAGATGCGGCGACCACGTTACAAACTCCCAACTATCGATGTATGATGTATGCGTAGCCCGGAGAGAAATCAAATAGTCTGAGGCAGAACAAGCCCAAGTAGCGAAGCGTGAGTTGAGATGGGTTTGCCGGGTATATATGAGTAGGACGCATCATGAATAAGGAAGAGACAACAAGTGAAATGAGCGTCGAGACATACTGTGAGGACGGAGCGCCCAAAGCTCCGGTCAAGAGCAATTAAGCTCGCGAATATTACTTCGACGCACTCCACGTCTAGAGCACGCCAAAGCGGTACGATAAGCACTTCTCAGCGACTCTGCGTCTAGAGAGGCTGAGAAGGAGTAGTGAGCTAGAAAGGTTCGTGTATGCGCGAGGGCGGTTGAGACGAGACCCATACCAGCAAAAGAGAGACCGGGGTGCCAGCCAGATAAATACCAATGGACAGGTGGCTCTCGGGGTTTGTCAGGTCGCAAGACAAGGACAGGAAAATTGACGAGCAGTGACAAGGAAGAAGACATGACTGTCTGTGCCGCATGTCAATCACGACACTCAAGGCATCGAAAGGTGGCTCACCAGCAATGCCCAGATAACGCATTTTGTCTCCGTCACGGTTCGCGCATATGATTCAACGAGATAGTACAGCCGTAAGCATGCTATCCTGGATCTTGGCGAGTAGTTTTGGCCTGTATGCGAGATTGTTTACGAGAAAGAGCTAAAAGAAAGGGGGAAAGCTAATTGATCTGCCAATGGTCACGTGAGTGGTTACCACGCTACCATAATGTATCTTTGCTCACACGGGTCGAGAGAAATAGGAGAGAGAAAGGAAATTACGAGATCCCAACGACGACAAAGAAGTACAATATACCAGAATACGACACCCAGCGATGGTGGAAGATAAGTAACACGTATACAACTGACTGGATGGAACGGAATGAAATACCAGATCGGGTCATATGAGAGCGCTTACTATAGGATCATGAATATCAAGCAAGGCAGAGATGAAGGATAACATACACAGGCAGGGCGCCAGGTAGAAGGTTCGGTGTGGCCGGGAGAGAAGCGTGGCTAGGTTATGGCTATCAAGTTAGGAGCTGAAATGCGTGGAGTATTTGACTAGACTTACTACATGATGATCGAGTCCACTGTGCCGCTCAGGTTCAGTAAGCGAAGATGAAGTTGAGAAGGACCAAGACAAGAGTCGAGTTGAGAAGTGAGAAGCCTCAATTGAGCCAATTATTTTGGGTTTTGTGCTTTTTCGAGTTTTTTGGGGGGGTTTTGTAGTTTTCCGATTTTTTTGTGTTTTTGTAGTTTTCTTCGAATAGATAAATCTGCGAAAATGACGACCAAGACCAACGTTCCAGTGTTTACAGGGCAACGCCGGCGGCGTTGTCCCTGTCATTGACCTCATAGCTAGAGGTCAACTTACCGGCGGATACAAAAAAAGCCGGCGGCAGCGGCATTTGCCCTGACATAGGAGTCAGGGGCGGAGACGAGTCCCGGGACGACGACCCGCTGTCGTTCACCGAGGTGAAGTCCGGCTCAGAGTCCGGGTCCGAGAACCGAGACTGGTATCCCTCATCTTCCGCGCCCTCGTCCTCAGCGATAGCCATCAGCCTCGTGTTCCAGTCGCTCATCGACAGCGTCAGACGAGGCAGGCCTGTGAACCGCCGGACGGTTGGGTAGTGCTCCCGAATATAGTCTGGGAACAGCAGACCAAGCTCGACTGGCTCCGAGTCTAGGTAGTTCGAGTCCTCGAGCCTGACTACAACCTTTGTGCTGTCCTCGTAGGCGGTCACCACTACGTCGGGAACGGGGATACGGGGGGAACGGAGGTCTCCTGGACTTGGGTCGTCTTGGTCGGGCCGAACTGGGTTTGATTCGACGCCTTCGCCTCAGCCTTCTCGCTCAGGCGGAATGGCTGTAGTCTTTGAGCCTTGATGACCTCTAACGCCCGCCGGAACAGGCTCTTGCGGTTACACTCGCCGCTATACGGCCAACGACGGAGGTTAGTATATCCCGCGTCCATCTCGAGAATAGGGGTTGCTCACATTTCTGGTCGATGCCTGAAGAACTAGACAGATGGCAATTTTGTGCGCTTGGTACGAGTGTCTGTCGAGAAGCCTTGGAGGTCCGAGGACGCGATGGTCGAGGCCGAACCGGAGACAGCATCTTCGGTTCCTGTCATTGGGCGATTCGGGCGTCCAGTGAAAGGAACCGGAGCTGTCAGGCCGACAGGTGGGTCCGGAAACCTGGGGAAAAGCGACCACGCGATCGAATCCGACGAGCCGAACCTCGACCCCAGGTCCGACTCCGAGTGAGCGTCGATCAGCTCGTTCAGCGTGTCCGCAGACTCCGATCCACCCCTTAGTTCCGCACTCGCCTGGTGTTCGCCTCCGTCAAGCTCCTCGCTAGCGTCGAACATCAGCTCAGCGGTCCTTAGCTCGGTCGTCGACGATATGGACTCTGCTACTAGCGTGTTTGGCCCCTTCAACTTGTTCTTCTCGCTCTTCCGGAACAGCCCAGACACGCTCTTGACGAGCGCGCTAAGCTTCTTGCGCCTAGGCTTCGCGCCGTTTGGAGTAGGAACGGAAGGTAGAGCCGATGTCGTCGCCTCGCGTCCTTGGGGATACAGGATGGACATGAGGTCGTCTCGAGTACAGCCAGCGTAGAAGCCTAGTCGTTGGGTCGTTGGGCGGGGTGGAACGGCGAAAGATGTGATATGCAGGTCGTCTGTGAGGTACTGAGATATGTGGGTGAACAAGATAGTGCTGTATGCTGGTCGCAAAGAGAGAGATAGAACCAACAGGGGTGTATGCAAGCTATTCTTGAAGCCTAATTAGTCAGCGCCAAGAGATCAAAACATCAACTCACCGATCAGGGGCTAGGGGGATTACCATAAAAGCAGCAAATGACGTTCCAGATGAGGCAAAGAGGCGATCGCGAGCCACGTGGAAGCAGTGCATATGATCTAGAGTAAAGGTTAGAATAAATGAGCGAGTTAGTTAGCCTTGAGTGATCGCCAAAATACCACAATACTTACTTTATCACAGCTACATGAACTCGCTCTGTTTCCAACATTTAAACTCATCTAGCCCGCCGTTTCCGGTTTTGCAGCTCGAAAATGTAGTAGGATATACACTGTTGGTGTTGGACCAGCTGAGACCAGGCAAGTAACGTTGACAGGAGCGCGACGGTTCCGAACGGGCCAGACGGAAGAGTTTTCTCCAAAGGCGACCAAAGAAACGGAACGACTACAGAGCATTAAATTTGCCGCGCCAAGGATCGTGTTCGCCTAGCAAACTTATTTCCGAATTGATGCGTCGATCTTCGAATATGAAATATGACCAGCGGATACCAAAACGAGTCAAGAAGTAGGTTGTTTGGCGGTCTCCCAGTCCAACTCTAAACCAAGCAAGGAAGCCATTGACATCTTGCTACCGCTATGAAGCTCAAGCATCGTGCTTCTTTTGCCGCTACTAGACGTGGATACCTAATGTTGTGATGACTGGAACACGGTTAGAAGTATCTGGACGCTCCATCGGAGACAAGTTGATCAAGTGCAAAGGAATTGATTGGGATCGGTCGGATTGTACATTGGATAATTGTTGGGCTACTACGAAAGGCGAGTCTGGTCAGTTGAATCGGTTTCCGACGAGATCAAACGGAGTATAAACTCACGACCAACCATAGATCTTGTTCAAAATTTGTCGAGATACACACCGAAGATCACGACATCCACCTATTTAATGATCCCTGCTATCAACCGGTATAGTCTCAGTATAGCCTCCCACTCGAAGACGCTCAGCATCGAGTACCACTCACCCCTCGGTAGCTCCATTTCTCACTATCCTCCTCGTAGCTCGAAGACTTGATAAAGCCAAGGCTTGGCATCAACATAACAACGTAGGTTAGGACTCCAGATCGGGTGTAGACGTCGTTGTTCGTCTGATCAGGTTCCAGGTAAGCATAGAGTCATATAAAGATTCGCGAGATAAGTCGTTAGCTTTTGAACTACCTGAAGATATGTGGCGCGTCCGGGGAACAAGGGGATGGAAATCGAGACCGCCAGTCAGCGCTCGAGACTCGTGGTTTTGACTCCAGTCCCCCCAATAAACTCACCGATCGAGAAAAAGCTGGTTGACATGCTCAGATTCTATTTCTGGGCTGCATAAACTGGGAGAGTTGTCCTTCAAAGCGGAGCAGAGCCAAGCTTGTTGCCTACGGGGACGATCTCGACCGAGTGCTTTGTCGGGTATTCGTGCAGGGAAAAAGGATCGTAACATTAGCTAGATGATTTTGGTTGTAAGCACATATCGAGCCAGAGTTCAAGTCGGTTGATGTACCACGTAGTAGTTTAATAGTCTAGCTTTGTAGGCTCCGTTGTTCACCGTACTGTGCAGGCGTGAAGTGAGGTAATCTGGAAATGTCACTTGTTGGAACTACACTGGTTGAGATAGTAAGGCTCATCGATATCTCGGGAGAAATTTATACATACGATGATGTCTGTTAGACACTGGTCCAACCGAACGGAATATGGTGGCAAGAGGCGAGATATCCCAGCACCAATCGGATCGCTTGGCGGTTGATAATCGAACAGGGCGCTAATGTCAGATAGCCTTTATCTTATCAGATCTTGGTTGTAGAGTCACTTTAGGACGTCGAGATGACCCACGCAGAGTCACTTGTCGCGGGTAGTGTGGAACAGGCAACTGCATAAATACAAAGCTCAGTAGACAGAAAATGAGAATAAGCTGATTCCATTCGGCCGTCGCTATCACAGGGGTAGCGGGAGGCACTCGGGCGATAAGTGGACAACATCCTGGTCGACTGACGTCATTCATTTTGGGCTTTACTTCTTTTCAGGGGGTAGCCACGCGGTCGACGCGCGAATCAGTCACCTGAACGTGGGTCGCTCTGTCTGGTGAAATGGCGGCTTCCTCTGAACGCTCGGTATGGTGGGCTTATCGTTAGAAAGTGAGGTTGATGGTTTCGCGGCGGCCAAGAATGTCAGACACGGAAGTCAAACATTCAGCACAGGCTGCAGGATCATTTGAGTGGGCATAGAACATACGCTCGCGACAGATAGGTTAACCAAGTTTGATCCGAGTTCTAATCTAAAATAAGTACAACGACACACGAGCAGGCAGAGAGATAGGCCGAAAAAGACGGATGAACGTTAGTTCGCACTAACGACGATCAGAGGCGCTTTGCTGAAGACCAAGTATACTTAGGACAACGGGAGCGAATTGGAGTGTGATGGCAGCGTTCTCGAACCCAGCCGGCTCACCGATATATTCTTCGCCGGTTTAATCTCCTTGCTTACAAGTGCGTGCGGGTATTTTGGCCTTGGCCTCCACCTCTGGCTTGGATCCTCGTTCACGTTCCAAGTTTCGCTTGAGCTATGTCTTCCCGTCGAAGCTAGGTCTGACCTCGCCTTCGCCTCCCACAAGTAACCCACCTTATGTAACCCTTTTCCTGACTTGTCCCACTCTTTCATCCAATTTCCACCTTAGGCGCAGGTTCCTCCATCAAAAAAAGGTCCAGCTCTTGTTCCTGGTCCTGCCTCCGGCATGGGCCCTAGTATCAACGTGCGAGCTACCATCAGCGTAGGCTTGAACATCCGTCTAGGCTCCACCTGATCATGACGGTTTCAACCGTTCGCGCATAGACTTGCGCATAGCTTCAACCAACGATCCGCATGTCGGTCCCTTTTTGAATTTACTAGATATACTCCAAGCCCACACAAGCCACGGCCGATGGAATGGATAGAGACACCCTCCGAGGCCGCTTCTACGTCGACCGAGCGCGGCGTCGAGAGTGGATTAGAGCTGAACGAAATGGAGCAAACGGTGTTTGAAACAGTACGCGTGGGATGCGCGGTTGCGGGGATGGGATAACATCACGAAATCGGTGTATGTCAGATGAGACATTATCAACCACTGTTATTTTGACATGGTAAACAACCCCATATAGGGTCTGTTATGCAATGGTTATGCAATACACGGGTGCGCCAGGTACCACCAGCCACCATCAGGCATGTAAAATCCGGGATATGGAGCAGATGTTGTCAACGTGAAGGTGGATGCTGTTAGGCCATCGAACTCCGAGTGATTACGACGCTTGAATGCAATTTCAGGCCGGACAGGACGAAAAGTCGCAGTGGCTTAGGCTAAGAATGTCCTATTCTGCGTTTTGACCTTCGCGCGGGGTTTGGTCTAATTAGATATTGGGCCTGCCTCGAGAACAGGCGGCACAGCGATATGCGATTGAATTTCCGGCGGGTAGGCAGAGACAGGTCGTGATAATATCAAGATCCTTCCCGAGTAAAATGTCGCATAGAGCAGTGTAACTCGCAACCCGAACGCTCCTCGCCACTAGAGCAAGACTGAGGACTAATGAAGTATGAATACGGAGGTTTGCCGTGGCGCGAGAATTGTGAATCAAACGGCCGTAAAGCTCCGGTTCACTTTCGAGGATGGGACTCCAACCGGGGTTTCGATATCCACAACACCCGAATGATTATAAGCTGAGTATCCAGTACGGTTTGAACGCCTGCTGTGGTAGAGGTGTTGTCAGTTTCCGGAGACCAAACGCGTGCCATACTCTAGATGCTCACCGCGACCAATATCCAGGTCCTCGCCATATGCATCTTCGACGTTCCAACGAATCATCCCGTTAGCCGTAGACGACCCTGGCCTCCTCTTCAACCCCAAGTCTGACCTGCCCAGAACCAGCTCCAAAGTACGACGACTCAGACCAACCGAGGGAAAACCCAAATCGAGCGGATGCATGTTCAAGCCAAGAGAACTGATATCCCAGTCAGTAGGGGGAAACTTCGATCGTCCGGAGATGAGGGCGAGTCCAAGCCAAGATCGTCGTATCGAGTCCGTTGAGCATCCCTGCCTTCCTTCTTCGTCCTCGTCCCACGGTGTTTGGTCGGCCTCGAACGGTATGCCGCCGTCCAGTGTCTTGTGCCCGTCGAACGTCCTGTCGCTATTCGATGTCTCTTCCTCCGACACTCCAGTTACTCAACGCACTATCGCCCACTGGTGTCTCTTCCTGGCCACTTCCAACTCTGTTGGCCCTTCCAGCTCCTGCTCCTCCTCATGTTCGCTATTGTGATCCAGAGCGACGGAGACATTCCTCAAGCGAGAGGGGTCGCGAATTTGGAAAACTCCCAGCGACCACATCCACCTCCCCCTCCGGTTCATAGCCCACCATCTCCCCACGGCCCTCTCCTTCCTCCTCTTCTGCCCCGCATCCAACGTAGCCCTCGCAGTCTCCCTATCGACCCTAAACAACTTGGCAAAATACTTCGACTCCCACCAAACCCAAACTCCGACGCACAGCATTGTCCTCGCCGCTTCCCAACGTGTCAAGGTTACAGACGTACTCAGCCTCGGACGCCTCCGACTCGGTTCCATATCCGACGATTCTTCGAGCTCGACGAGTAACTGCTCGTGATTAAGTCTCCGGTCGATGTCCATTCTACGTGGGATATGTCGAGGCCTTTCCTCTTTTGTCTCGCTCTCGTACTGGTGTTTGAGAGTCATTTTAGATTCTCTTCTGGATGATTGAAGTGGATAAAAGAACGTACCATGGACGAGGACGGAAACGCTAAAACGCTCTTGGAGTGGGTGAGAGCTATGTTGGATGCTGACGTCCTTTGAATGCGGCCAAAATGTCCAACGGCGGCGATCCCTCAATGTAACCCGGCACCCAACCTCGGATTTTCGTACAGGCTGGGCTGCTCAAACGATCTCTCCGTTCCAAAGGGGATCCGGAAGTGCCGGGATCCGGTTGTATCAATCCGACGCGGTATAGTTGCTCAGACGCTTGGCAGGAGACGGTACGGGCGAGTTGTGTGGGGATAAAGTGGCCATCCAGCGTGACAGTCTCTTGAGCGTCGTGTGGTGCAAGTTTGAGAGACGAGCTCGGCGGGGAAGGAAGTGGTCCAAATGAACCCGGCGGCAAGGCACCAGCCGTAAAGATCTCGACTGCCTCCGCCAATACCAATGCTCGAGGACGCAACAACAGAACCTGGCGATGTTCGGCAAGACACGGGCGACAGAACGGCAAGATGATATGAGCTACATTCTCTCTCAATCGCTGGTGCTCTGCTTCAGTTGCACTCGGCCGGGGGTTCCTGCGAGACTTTTGGGCGAGACGGACAAGTCTACCTCAGGTCGTTGGAGCCAATAGATAGGATTTGGGAGGGATCCATGGGTAGACAAGAATGTTAGCGGAGCTGGGGCCGCCGTAAGCTCGTCGATAGGTCCCTTTATCGGGCGGTTGCCGTCGAGATGGGGCTGCCTGGTACAACGGGCAAGGTGCTCCTGGATGGCGCGTGGAGCGTAAGTAAGTTGAACGATAGTGGAAGAGAGTAAAGCGAGCATTCGAAGAGCCCGAGTCGCAGCTACGCACTGTTCTTTTGCCACACAGGTTCCGTCGGGCCATGGGGATCATAGGCTTGTGATCTGTGGGGAACTCGATCGTTTCGGTTGGCAACAGCCGGTTACAAACAATAACTAGTAATCAGGCCGGCTCGTCTGGAAACAAGGTGGCACCTCGAGAGGAGGCACGTCGGGTGTCCAATATCAAGATGAAGCAAATGGCGACAATCCGGACTCGCCACAAGCTTGGATTCGTGACGTGCGTACAATCAAAGCAGGACGTTGCCAACATTTGTTGACCTTGGCGTCACGTGCGCTAGAATATATATATATATATTTGTATCCACATTTAACGTGCTACACGAACACAAGGTCGAACCGCACGGGGAAAACCCAAGAAAGAACAAACACAAAAAAGACGCTTACAAGGAGGTTAACAGCGGAAAATGGAGCCTTACAAAAACAAGTTATACGTGTGTGCTAAGCTACCTATCAAACCACGGAGGAAAGAAAGTAACTTAGAGTTTAATAAAGGCCGAGGAAGAAGACGAGAGAAAAAGAGCTATAGCCCTAAGGCCCTTGTACGAGCCAAACAAGGGTTCGAGCTGAACCGAAACTGCAACACGTCGTAAGTGATGACGGGCGCGGGCGTGTGCATGTAACGGGCAGTTCCTCAAAACGTGTCTGACCGTCTGTAAGGTGTCATGGTCGCACGGGCAAGAAGGATCCTCGTCCGGTATGTCACGTGCGCTAGAAGTACGGCTTTAGCTTAGCCCGGTGACCGGCGGCGTTCCACTCTATAGTCAGGATCGCCCGCCAACAGTAGTGCGTCTACCCTCAGCCAATTCTTCGTTCAAACAGCGACGAAAGCAAAGCTTGGCCTATAAGTCGAGAAGCAATTCATGAACGCTTAGAAATAAAGCCTTCTCGCTTTATCACCGGGAGGATGAGCTTAAGCTCCCTCCCTTTGGACTTCGTGATATATGGCTTATATAAAGTGTTGCCACACTTGTTGTGTTCGCTGCTCGATACCAGGAGCCTGACGTGAATAGAGAAGGCGGAGGGCGGGAATGGCGACACATGACTGTGTGAATGCTGACTTACGAACATATCAGTGGTTGTATTTCACTCCTTATTCTCTTTGGTCTCTTTCATTACTCGTATAAGCCTTCAATACATCGTTGGTACAAGACAGATAGCGTCGCCTCTGTATAAAGACTACCTATTGAAATTCCGGATGAATCCGAGCTTACTCAGCTCGGCAAATCGGCCGTGAAAAACCGGTACGGTCAACGTACCGGTTTTTGGTACGTTTCCTGTGACATGTTTCGTACTCGAATCGGCCTATTTAAACGTACCGGTTATCAGACGAAACGTACGAAGGTCGCTGTACAGGATGTTTTGTACCTGCACTAACATACTGAAACCGGCCCATCTAAACGTGCCAGTTATCCAATGCTGTACATTTGGTGTTAGTTTCGGATGAATTGTATGGTATATGGTCGGGTGTAAAATGACGTCTTTGTAAGGAATCTATAGCCCGTGGGACACCGAGCTCGGGGTGGATGCATGATTTAGCTTACGGCGACAGCTAACAATCGCTCATTCAGGCCTTTGTAGCTGCACGTAGGGTGTAAATAGGTAGCAGTTTGAACCTGTTATTTTATCCCACTGCTCAAAAACCCAGCATCAAAATGTAGATACACGAGCGGAGAGTAGTATCTAGTTGATTGTGTCAGAGCGCAAGGCATCACCAAAATAGTGCTGCGGTAGCACTGTCAACCTTCCGGTAGGGACTTGAGCATGCGGCAGCGCCTAGGCGAGGGTTACGGCTCCTGGTTCTAGCGAGGGGTTGGCGACTGTGCCATCAGTATCGGCATGATCGTTGGTGTGGCGAAAGTAGGACTCGGTTTGGATGGGGTATGCACCTGCTCGAGTTATCATTGGCGGGAAACATCTATTAAGTACATTGGCCGGGGTATGGCCTTGAGTAAGAATGAGGTGCTGCGTGATCTACTAACCTCCGGCTGAGGTCGTGGTCCTTGTCAAATGTTGAGTTAAGTATTATTACACGGCTCACCAATTAGCATAGTCATCCACGACAATAGGCTAGTCGTCAGTACTTACCTCAAGCCACCCAATCATACTGACACCTCTCACTCGTGGCTGTCGCTCGCTCAAACTTGTCCTCGGTCACTGCTCTTGAGTGTGGTTCGTCGCAATTAGGCAGTCGTGGTCACTTGTACTCGTGGCGGGCGAAACAAGCCGGATGACCAAGCTGGTACACGAGTCGGGTCAGCCGGTTGCCCAAACGATAGCACAGCATGGTCCGTGCGTACCTGTGATCTTCATGGCTGCGCATGCCCTTTTTACCTCTAATCCAGCCACGACACCCCTTCTTTACTCCGAGCTTTTCGTCGCCTCTAAGTCAGCCACGAGCTGCATATACGCGCCCCTCCCTCCCTTCTTGTTTACCTCAACAATGCGACTAACAACTTATAGCATATACACAGCTAGCGTATCATGGTACACCCATCTATTGTGTCTCTAAGACTCGAGCCGATATGTTACGGACGACCGCTAAGTCATGTTTAGGACATGTACAAGGCACTGCTCCACTTTATATCCGACCGACATCTACCATCCACCGACTCACTCAGTGGTGAGTTTTTTGGGTCATATATTGTGCAACGCTAACGCTATCTCCTTCACATAGGCATACTTCGGCATCACTTACATGTGTGGATGTTTGGCAGGACCCTAGCTTGACACAAAGAGGTATGCATTTTCCACCTTCTCGCCACACACGGCTAACCAACCAGTGTTCGCAACCAATCGCCCGCCTGGGCATTTTGAAAGTAGTGCTGAACTGCTAGCACCCTCATCTTCTTACGGTAAGTATACTGCTCCCAGATTGCCAAGCCTTCTGTGTATCGATGCTGCACAGTCTGTATTCTATACGCGATCATACGCTTTATGATTAGTTTCCAATGTATACTAATCTCCGTACGTATCGTACCCAATATATTTAGTTTAATTTGTTCATTATTCAGTCTGATTCGTGCTTCCGCGAACGTACTGAATTATCCGATTTTTGGTTTGATACATACGTTCAAGTCGAGCGAAAACCAGTCGTCTGCGGCATGCCAAATAACCCATTGAAAACAGCTGGTAAAAGTCCGTACGAACTTCTCGGTTTTCAGATATGGGAATCATACGAAAATCGACCGAAATGGGCACTTTTGAGCTACCCGAAAACGTACTAAAAAGGGGACATTTAAACGTACTAACATTTCATTCCAAAAAGCGATTTGTAAGGTACCAAATACCCCACTTTTCCCAGACAGATACTAGCCTATATCTCGAAACGATTTCATCCGAGATTTCAGCACCTCGGAATCACACCGAGGCGTCGTAACCTAGAAAAAGACAAAGACTTGCACTGTGTATGCTTGGCCGGAAAAACAACACATGCCCGTATGCTGCAGCCAACATGTTGTAACAAGGAGTCAAGACTCGGGTCTGTAGACGAGTCGTGTCTATGAGTCATAGCCGACTCGCGCATATAGCGTGACTCTAGCGCATGTAACGACTTGCATCAACTTTCTCTGATGTACAAGGCGGCCTACGGGTTAGCTTATACCCCATATTTCAACGGTCGATTCACTCTTTTATCTACTTATTCCCTGTGCATCACAGAGCTGCGGTACATATTTGTACATATACTACTTACATGATGGGACCAGTGCTGGCTCGAAGGCTGGGAAGTAACTATGACTTTTGATGATTAAAATGATGGTGTCAAACGTAGACGTCTATGGCGACAGCGGCGGTGGTCTTAGAAATGCCAAAGCTTTCGGCATCATATGAGGATCGTTATTTTCGAATAAACTTGTACACCACATATATCGAAGGCTGTGCGAGCGCGAATCAAGGATTTAAATCAGGTGACCCGGCGCTTGGTCGCATCGACTTGACTCTGTTGTCATTGAACCATCTTACAGCTCGAATATCTGAGAAACCCCTTCCGCTCCGATGGATAAGATCATTGGTAAAATCAAGCGGAGCGTCAAGAAAGGTAACAAAAAGCCACATGACCGTACGCCGAACGCCCCGGAACCCTCTACCACGCCGAGCGCTGGGCGAGGAACACATACTCCACCCATCGCTACCACCAGCTCACAACCGGTATTCGAACAGATCACTCCCCCTCTTCCGCTAGCTACAGTACCCGCACTACACCTACACCCCAACAATGTTACCCAACCTCCAGCGGCGTTCATCACGCCGGCACCACGGACAGAACAAGTCGCCGCACACGCTGGCTGGTTGGGGCTCGAAGCGTTTGCCAAAGTCATAAGTAGACTTAGTATACCCTTTGGACCGCTAAAGCAAGCCGTTGCCGGTATGTTGGAGGCTGTTGAGACCTTCGAGGTGGGCGGAGGCTGTGCTTATCGTTCAGTATCGGATTGACAGTCTGGCATAGCTAGCAGCCCGGAATCGCGACGACTTTCGAAAGCTCAAAGATGAGCTCGATAATTTACTGAGTGATTTTGCTGAATACTTCGGCGGTGATACGCTGCCTCCGATAACACCCAGTATCGTCAACCTGGCACAGTAAGCAATAGTATTACCGACTGAGCTTTTGGACTTAACCTGCGGGCGCAGAGGAATCGAACGAGAGCTTGGAGTCATCCGGCAAAAGCAACCTTGTAGTGGAGTGAAGGGCTATGTTAGCGCAGAAGAAGATGCTGGTCTGATACTGGAACATTATCGTAGCCTGGAAGTGCTGTTTCGGCGACTAACGGTAGGCGCTAGCTCCCGTCGACGTATGCTGTATTAACAGGCATGTAGCTCAACGTAAACATGAACGCCTTGCAAGTCGTCAACGAACTAGCGATAGTAAGTCGTGATTTACTTTATTGTGAACCATTTCGACCCCGGTGCTTGCGGCAGGACAATCGCCTGGACAAACTTCCTAATTCGCAAGACGCAATGTATCGCTCCGCAAAATCGTCGGACCTGCGAGGCGAATGCACTCCGAACACCCGCGTCCAAGTCTTGGCGGACTTAGACGAATGGGCGCGTGACAGTAAAAGCCAGAGGATCTACTGGCTGAACGGCATGGCTGGGACCGGAAAGACCACAGTCGCATATAGCTTCTGCCGGAAACTGGACGACTCTCGTCAGCTGGCCGCGAGCTTCTTCTGCTCCCGGCAGCTTCCAGGATGTCACGATGTTGACCGGATTGTACCTTCCGTCTCGTACCAGTTATCTCAGTTCTCTCTCCCGTTCCGGAATGCCGTCTCTCAGGAGCTAGAAAGCGACCCGAACGCACATAACCAGCCCGTACTGGGTCAGTTTCGACAGCTGATCGTTGAGCCGTTGGTCAGATCGAAAGACGCTCTCCCTACAGACCTTGTTGTCGTGGTCGACGCGCTGGATGAATGCGAAGGCAGCAGAGGCGCAGATATGCTTATGGCTTTGCTCTCGCGTGCCCAGGACCTCCCCGTGAAGTTCTTTGTGACGAGTCGTCCAGACGCAAGGATACTCGACCTGATGCGCGTCCAAAGGGGAGAGCAGACCGCAGAAGAACTGCGTCTGCACAATCTTGACCGGTCAATCGTTACGGGAGACATCAGAACGTATCTGCACGCCAAAATTGCATGCCGTATGGAACACCTATCGGCTTCGGACTTTGAAGCCCTTGTCGAGCGGTCAGGTATCCTATTCATCTATGCGGCCACGGTGGTTCGGTACATCGAGTACGGGAGCTTCTCTCGGGCCGCAAAACGGCTAAAGGGAGTGCTCGATAGCGCAAGGAGCGGCTCTGGGAGCGCCAGCGATAAAGACATCAACGCACTATATACAGCCGTACTCGCGGCGGCGTTCGCAGACCCAGGTCTGGACGAGTCAGACCGGGCTGAGATGAAACAGATCCTATACACGGTTGTATGTGCCCAGGAGCCGCTGTCGATCGAGATCATTGCCGGCATGTTGGGACTCGAGTGTGAGACGGTGCAAGCCGCGTTACATCCATTACTCTCGGTGCTGCTGGTTTCGGATACGACAGGGATCATTACCACACTGCACGAGTCGTTTCCCGACTACTTGCTCGACCAGACATGCTCCGGCGAGTTCCACTGCGACGAGAAGGAGCATCACGCGCGCTTGACGCGGACATGCTTTAACCAGATCAGTATACCCGATCCTCCGTTTAACATCTGCGGGCTCGAGTCGTCGTATGTGTTCGACACAGAAGTACCCGACCTGCCCGCTCGGGTCGAAAATGCGATCTCCAAAGAGCTTCGATACGCATGCCACTACTGGGGTGTTCATACGATGCTGGCTGGGGACTCTGAAGATCTCGCTTGCATGTTGCTAAGCTTCTTGTCGGAACGGTTTCTGCTATGGCTGGAGGTGATGAATCTATGCAACTACCTGTCTGAAGGTGTCGCAACGCTGCATCGGATGCAGAAGTGGGCTTCGGTAAGTGCTGCAGTCAAGTAAGAACACATACAGCCCATGCTTGCATAGAATTACGCATGGTTAGACGAAAACATCAAGCAACTTCTCCGCGATGCCTGGATATTTGTCGCTTCGTTCTGCTCAAGCCCGGCTAGACTTGCTACTCCACACATCTATGTGTCGGCGTTGACGTTTTGGTCGGACCACAGCCTGATGAGTCAGTGTTATAAGCGAGATAGCTCGAAACTGATTGCCAGCGGAAGTACTGCAATAAGCTTACGAAGAGTAATCCCGTTGTCTGTACAAAGTACCCGGAGTGGAATCGAGAGTCTATCACACTCACCAGACGGCGCGTACATCGTATCTGGCTCTTTGGACGGCGCCATACGTATATATGACGCACACACCGGCCAGCCAGCGGGACAGCCGCTGGAGGGACATACCGGGCCTGTCTCATCTGTTGCGTACTCACCGGATGGCGCGTACATCATATCTGGCTCTGATGACAAGACTATACGTATATGGGATGCGCGCACTCGTCAACCAGTAGGACAGCCGCTGCAAGGACATACCGTTGGTGTCAGATCTGTTGCTTACTCACCAGATGGCGCGTATATTGTATCTGGCTCTTTGGACAGCACCATACGTATCTGGGATGTACGCACTTGGCAGCCGGTGGGACAGCCGCTAAAGGGACATACTAGGCCTGCTCTATCTGTTGCTTACTCACCAGATGGCGCGTACATCGTATCTGGCTCTAATGACAATACCATACGTATCTGGGATGCGCGCACTCGTCAGCCAGTGGGACAGCCGCTGGGGGGACACTTTGACCGTGTCTACTGTGTTGTGTACTCACCAGATGGCGCATACATCGTATCTGGGTCTTGGGACAACACCATACGTATCTGGGATGCACGCACTCGTCAACCAGCAGGACAGCCGCTGGTGGGACATACCGACATTGTTCTATCTGTTGCCTACTCGCCAGATAGCGCATACATAGTATCTAGCTCTGGTGACCGGACCATACGCATCTGGGACGCACAAACTCGTCAGCCAGTGGGAAAGCCACTGAAGGGACATTTCGGCTCTGTCAAATCTGTTGCGTACTCACCAGATGGTGCGTACATTGTATCTGGCTCTTCGGACAACACCATACGCATCTGGGACGCACGCACTCGTCAGGCAGTGGGCCAGTCGCTGGAGGAATATACCAATCATGTCACATCTGTGGCGTACTCACCAGATGGCGCATATATCGCATCTCGCTCTCGGGACACCATACGTATCTGGGACGCACACACTTATCAGCCAGTAGGACAGCCGTTGGCGGGACATACCAAGCGTGTCAGATCTGTTGCGTACTCACCAGATGGCGCATACATCGTATCCGGCTCTGAGGACAAGTCCATACGTATCTGGGACGCACGCACTCATCAGCCAGTGGGACAGCCGCTGGAGGGACACACCAGCCTTATCTTCTCTGTTGCGTACTCACCAGATGGCGCATACATCGCATCCAGCTCTGAGGACAAGACCATACGTATCTGGGATGTACGCACCCGGCAGCTGATGGGACAGCCGCTGGAGGGACATACCAGGACTGTCAGATCTGTTGCGTACTCACCAGATGGCGCATACCTCATATCTGGCTCTTTGGACAACACCCTACGTATCTGGGACGCACGCACTCGTCAGCCAGTGGGACAGCCGCTGGAGGGACATACCAGCTTTGTCAGATCTGTTGCGTACTCACCAGATGGCGCACACATTGTATCTGGCTCCGATGACAAGACCGTACGTATATGGGATGCGCACACCCATCAACCAGCGGGACAGCCGCTGGTGGGACATACCGACATTGTTCAATATGTTGCGTACTCACCAGATGGCGCATACATCGTATCTGGCTCTAGCGACAAGACTATACGTATCTGGGACACACGCACTCGTCAACAAGTGGGACAGCAGCTAGAGGGACATACTTACCATGTCTCATCTGTTGCTTACTCACCGGATGGTACCTATATCACCTCTGCCTCTTGGGACGGCACTGCTCGCATTTGGGATACAACCTTAATCCCACTAACGGGTGTGGTTCGAGAACCTCACAGCAATCAATCTCAAATTGCTAACCCTTTGCGCGTTATTCCTCCAGTCACGCCTACCGAACGACGTGTACTATGCAATCTGGGCTGCCGGATTGACTGTCCCCACATGGCTTGGACATTACGTGAAGATGGGTGGATAGTCTACGGCAATGAAAAGCTCATCTGGGTTCCTATTGATCTTCGGAAACCCCTCGTAAGTCCCCAAAACACGGCCGTGCTATGCAGCCGTGGTTTTTTGCAGCTTGACCTAGATCGTAACAAGCTTGGAGATCGTTGGCGCGAAAACTTCCGGCCTGGGAGATATATGAGCCCGTGATTCAGTCAAGCACGAGACTATATGTTCACCTTCAATGTATTGCAACTTTCACTGATATTTGTATGGATGTATGCGTTTTTGTTTTTTTTGTTTGTGTTTCGCAACTGAATGATTGTTTTGCGTCCAACTACGTTGATCGGCGACTACCTTTTGCCGTCCTGCTATTTTCAGTCTTACAAGCGCCCGAATTTGGGCTGGCAAACTGGGCGGTTTGGCTTAAGTCGACCTGCGCTGTTGATCTTCATATTGTCCAACGTCCGCCACACATTGATACAAACTACTATTGTCTTACTCGAAAACGCTCCAGCCTGATAACCATCGCTCAACGAGAAGTCGATGGGTGAACATTTGCCATTTGATCTCGAACGAAAGCGAAAGACTTATAGCTAACCCCGAGGCGCGTATCCCACCGTGCGACAGCGGGCTAGCCGCAAACATGACCATCGCTCCACTGTCTGCTATTGAAGTCGTATTCGCGACTCTGAAGGACAGTTTAACCCGCTCTGCCAACTCGTCGACCACCGCGGTATCGGCTCAAGTTCGGCGGTTCGGATGTTTCAAGTATTTAGACCATACATTACGACCAAACCACACAAGAACATACACCAGCATACACCAGAAGAAAAACACATTGTCCGACAAAAACCAATCAAAAAATCAAATCAATCACCCCCCACACCCCTCTAAATCAGATCCCGAAACCGGACCCCTCTCAATGTCGAACATCAAAACTCCTCCTGTTCCCAATCCCCTTCCTATTTGGCGCCGGGATCGACACAACCTGGATCTGTTTTCGTTCCGCAAACGGCGCAGGCATGCTCAACCTCCTCAATCCGCGCCCCATCCAGGTTCCCTTTTTGTCCTTGCTGGTAGGCGAAGACGACTCGGCGTCGGAATCGTCTCGGAGCGGAGTCGTGTATCGCGTGGGAGCGGGGGCTGGTTTAGTCGCCCAAGGCGGGCGAGTATCGTCTGGGATACTCTCTGGGGATCGTGGACGTCGACCAAAAGGAGAGTGGACGCCAATAGTCGCACTCGAAACGCCGCCCACAGCGGTTGTCCCGCTCAAGTTCGTCGTCCCACTGGTACCAGTCGTCCCGCTCGTATCCGTCGTCCCGCTCTTGCTCGTACCCCCGCTCAGCCCAGTAGTCCAACTCGCTCCGCTAGTCCCCGCACTCGTCGACGATCCAGTAAACTGGTCAAACTGCTGGTGTTCCCGCTGCAACACCAACTTCACCCTCTCCAATTCCAGCTCGCGCTGTTCCAGGTTCAGAGCATATTCCCGCGCTCGCCATTCCCGCTCCCGTTGTGCACTCCAGCTCGAGACGTTATCTAAGGAGGGGGAGACTAATCCGGATCGTTGTTGAAAAGACGAAGGAGGTATAGCTTGGGTCTGCCGCGGAGGCCATACTCCTCCACGAATCATCTGAGGTTCGGCGGCACGCGCGACATTGATCATATCCGAGACCGCATGGGCCAGTGGAGGTCGTTCTTGGGTTAACGTTGGCGATAGCGGTGCAGCTCCCTTGGAAACACTTAGTAGGGCAATAGTGGTATATAGCGAAACACTAACTCACCGGATTATCATACCGACTCCTCACAGCAGCCACCCGGCTCGTATTCTCACCACCCGACAACGATTCGATACTCCCACTCCTCTTCCGCATCATATCCAACGGCACCGGCAACGGCCGACTTCCCTCCACGGTCGAAAGCGGTCGCTCAGGCATCGGTCTCGGTCCACCGCAATCACCCGATTCTCCTCGTCCGACACGAGCTTCTTCCCGTTCCCGTCGGTCCGGTCTCGAACTGAGGACTCCCGCCCCAGCCGTTGGGATCTTCGGTGG
Organism: Ceratobasidium sp. 395; assembly: GCA_019616345.1. NCBI lineage: Eukaryota > Fungi > Basidiomycota > Agaricomycetes > Cantharellales > Ceratobasidiaceae > Ceratobasidium > Ceratobasidium sp. 395. The sequence goes on along the minus strand of WSTH01000009.1, from coordinate 14,025 downwards.
CCGTTCGCCTCCCTCGCAGCAGCAGCCATCTCCTCTACGCTCTCTCGAACGGCAGCACCTTCGATCGCAGGCAGATAGATCCCCATCTCCTTGTTCTCGCTCAGAAACTTTGAGGTTGACACGGGCGGTTCGGCGTCCAACTGGTCTTCCTGTCCGCCATTTGCGGGACCCCACGAGCCCGAATTCCATCCTCCGTTCTCTACAGGCTTTCTCATGGGAGTCGGTGTTGCCTGCTCATCCTCCAGGTTAGGTTTGGTACTCGGCGTCGGAGGTGTAGGCACCGCCTCGACCGGTCGTGCAATCGGAGCTGGGATTCACATGAGAGAAGGTAATGCCTGTACAGGGGAGGCTGGCGCCCGAACAGGGGAGGCTGGTGCGCGAACAGGCGTAGATGGAGGTTCGTACGAGCCTGGTAGCGTTGCAAACGGTCGCGTAGGCGTCGAAGGTGGTAGTCCGTCATGGTACCGGTCGGCAGGCCGACGTTTGGTCTTGTAGACGAGGGAGGCGGCAGGCCAACGTGCGGCCGCGTCGGGGAAGCTGGGTATTGTGGAGGAGGGAACTGAATCTTGGCGGTTTGCTGTATGGTAGGCGGAGAGGTCACCATCCCGATGGGAGCCGGAGAAGCAAGCCGAGGCGATGTCGGGTCAAGAGTTGGACTAGGCAAAAGGGAGCCAAGATTCCGAGCAAATGGAGCCAAGGGTGGTTTTAGATCGCTCATATCCTGGTTAAAGTATCCCCCTACGCCAATAGTCCCCAGACCAGGAATCGGTGTCACCGGAAATGGCGGCATGAGCGGAATAGATTGACTATGCGAGGCCGAGGTGGTGCCAGTGACGTTCGTGCTCGCTATGCTGGTGCTCGCTATGCTAGCGCTTGATAGGCTCGGGCTGTAAAGGAAACTTTTTCGAGGGGATCTAGAACGCGTCTTGTCCTTCTCGATCACTCCGGAACCGAGTTGATTTATATCGGGCAAGTCTTCTGGAACCGCGGCCGCCCATCCTCCCTCGCACAACGAGCGCCATTGGCCGATTCGTCCGACATGAGGGCCTGCACGACGAACGTGCTCGCAAGCGCCGCTTCGAGACGCGTCTGCGACACGAGAAAGCGTAGAGTCGACCGCAAAGAGAGTGATGGCGTGTTTTTGAGAAACAAGAGTCGCATGTGCGCTATAAATAAGTTTCTCAGTCACAATATTTCGTGAAAGCACTGGGTTACGCACAGATTGGCGGCCGCCGTTTCATAACCCAGCGCGCCTGTCCTTTGGAGCGACTAGTAACTAGAACGGAGTTGGGCTTCTTGACTACGGGGATGGGCTCGATCGAGTACTTTGTTCGACGTAGTTTCAGCTAAGTAATTCTATTTCTAAGCACATATTGAACCAGAAACAAAGTAGGTTGACGTACCACGTAATGACGGTACAGCTTCTGTATGCTCCGTTGTTGCCGTGCGCCGCGCTGCAGGCGCGATGGGAGGTGGTCTGGAAACGCAATCCATCGTGTCACCCTTTCTCCTACGCTCGTTTCGGATAGTTGGACCCGTCGATAGGTCAAAAGCGTTTTGTAAACGTGAACATGTCCGTCCGACCGAACGGAATATGGTGGCGAGAAGATGAGGTACTGAGGACCAATCGGATTGTTTGGCACTTGATTATTGAGCAGGGCGCTAAGCCCCAAACACGCTTTATCTTATCAGATCTAATCTTAGAGATGCTCCAAACTTAGGATATAAAGATCGTTTGTCGTGCAAAGAATAGTTAATCACGACACTATGAGGGCGGGCTTACGACGATGAGCTTGACGTTGCGGCCAGACACAACATGACCTAGAGGGAGAAATGACTTTGTTCGGCGGACAATATCTTGTCTTCGTCCACTGACGTCATTCATTTCAGCTGGTTGTTCTCGGGATTGGCCACCCGCTCGACGCGTGGATCAGTCACCTGACCGTGAATCGTTTTGATCTAGTAGGGCGGTATTTCTGGGCACTCGGCGCGGTACGCATATTATTAAGAAATAAGACCGATGGGTTGAACAACTGAGAATACAAGATATGCCCCAATATAGGATTTCAACATAGCCTACAAGAACGTTGTGGTATAGTGAAAGCGAGTGTACAGAGGGCATACACGCGACGAGTAGATCAACCGAGTCTGGCCAAAGCTCAGAAATAGATTAAACGAGACACAGGAGCGGGCAGAGAACAGATTGAGAGGGGTGAACGAACGCTATGCCAGACCAGTGACGAGCAGAGGCACTTTACTGAATAGATGCGCGTTGGGAACCGGGTGTGCCTGGGGTAGCGGAAGTGGATCCAAGTACGGCAACAGCCCTGTCGAATACGGACCCTCTCCTCATTCACTCTTCGTCAATCTGGTCTATTTATCAAGTTCGAGCGAGCAGGGAATTCTGGTCGAGATCCCGAATTGTGCTTGAGCTATGACTCCTCCACCAAATCTAGCCCTGACCCGGTCGCCTCCTACAAGTGATCTGCCCATGGTGTAGCGTCGAATCAGCGCGGGACCGAGAGTGGATTAAGGCCAGACATATGGTGCGGATGGCGCGTGAAATAGTAGGCGTGAGACGTGAGGTTGTAGAGGTAGCATAGATCCAAGCCACGGAGCGGAAGGTGTTATGGTGGAGGTGACTGGTACTTGGCCATTAGACTGGGAGTGATTGCGATGCTTGAAGGCAATTCCGGGCCGTACGGGACGGAAAAGAACAGGCGGCGCAGCGGTGGGCGATTGGATTTCGGGCGGGTAAGTAGAGGAGGGCGTGATAATATCGAAATCTTGGGGTTTCTTGTGTAAAGTGTCGTCTAGGGCAGTGTTACCCGGGGCCCGAACGCCCCTTGGCGCTAGAAGAAGACTGGGGAGCTATGAAGCGTGAACGTGGAGGTTTGCCATGGCCTGAAGGATTGTCGTACATAAAACAGCCGTTACAGCGATTGTAAGCTCTAGTTCGGTTTCGAGGTTGGGGCTCCAGTCGGGGTTTTGGCGTTCACCAACGTTCGAGTGGAAGTTGTGGTCCGAATAGCTAGTACTGTCTGAACGTCCATCACGATTGGAATACTCATCAACTTCCGGAGAGCAAATATTTGTCATACTATAGATGCTCACCACGATTGACATCCAAGTCCTCGCCATATCCATCTTCAACATCTTGATGAAGTATCCCGTTAACCAAGTACGACTCTAACTTCAGTTTTGACCCCAAGTCTGACCCTCCTATAATCAGCTCCCAAGTATGACGGTTCGGACCAACCGAGCGGGGCCATTGCATTAGGAGTAGGATGTTTAGAGGCGATTCCAGGTCGTATAGGATGGAGAGTCGCAGTGGCTTCGGTTATGAACGTCCTAGCCTGTGGTTCAGCCTCCGCACGGGGTTCGATCGAATTAGACATTGGCCGTGTCTCGAGGACGGGCGGCGCAGCAATAGACAAACGGAGCTCCGGCGGGTGAGTAGCAATAGGTATGGCAATATAAGGATCCTGAAGTTTCTCGCCCAAACCGTCGACCAGACCAGAGTCACTCACAGCTCGAATGCTCCTCGACGTTAGAAGGAGACCGGCGTGGCATGAAGAACGAATGTGAAATTTCGCCACGGCCGCGAGAGCCCTTGTGGATAAAACAGGTCGAGCTCTGGTTAATCGTCGAGGATGGGACTCCAGTCGGGGTTTCAATGTCCACCAACGTCTAGGTGTATGACAGGAATATCCAATGCGGTCTGAACGTCTGCTATTGTTGAGATATTCGTCAACGCCCGGAAATCAAACGGGAAGCCATATTTTGGATGCTCACCACAGTTGATATCCCGGTCTTCGTCATATTCACCCTCAACATCCCAATAAACCACCACGTTAACCATAGTAGACTCTGACCGCTGCTTCGACTCCCAGTCTGACCCGTCCACGACCAGCTCCCAAATACAACGATCTGAATCAAGAGGGCGAACATCCAGATCGAGCGTATGCGTGTCCAAGTCAAGAAAACCGCTATCCTAGTCGGCAAGGAGGAAACCTTGGCAGTTTGGAGATAGCGCCAAGGCCGGGCCAAAATCGCCACCTTGAGTCCAGTGAGTGCAACCCCGAGGATTCTGCCTTTCTTCCATGTTCTCCTCAGCCCGCAGTATTTGGTTGGTCTCGAACGGCAGGTACCATCCAGCATCTTGCGCCCGCCGAGCGTCTTGTCGGTTTCGGGTGTATCGTCCTTAGACACTCGGACATGTACCGAGGGCCTAGCGTTACTCGACGTCCCATCACCCGGTGACGTTTCCTTCTCGTCCATCCCCAGCTCCACCGGCTCTTCCTACCCCGCTCCTCCTCGCGTTAGTTGCCGTAGTTCAGAGCGGCCGGGGTATTCCCGAAGACGGGCATGCCGAATGCCAAATGCCCTAGCAACCACAGCACCCCCTCCAATTCGTGATCCTCCATTTCTCGTCATAGTTCTCCTCTTCCTCCCCTTCTACCTCGCGTCCAACATACTCCTCGTGGCCTCCCGATCAGCTCCTGGCTCGGCACTATGCTCCGACTCCCTACCAACAAAATTAGACGCCCAGTACTGTTCTCGTTGTCGCCCAAAGCAGCAGCTAAAATTGCCTGTGCACCCGGCCTCGCAAGCATCCGACTTGGGCCGATATCGAATCATTGTTGGGGCTCGAGGAGCACCGATCAGCGATGAAGTATCCATCCTCCACAGAATAATTCGGGGTCCTTCCTCTTCTTTCTTCTTCCTCTCCTTTCTATTATATGAACTGTTTTTTATTTTCTTCTCGATGATCAAAAAAGTTATAAAAAAAAACGTACCACTGACCGGAATGGAAACACCGAAGCGTTCTTGGAGTGGGTTAGAGCTATGCTCGATGTTTACGTCGCATGAATGTGGCTAGAATGTAGAACGGCGGCGACCATCCAGCGGTTGGCCATCGCCCTCCTCTCGATCCTCGGTTTTCAAGAGTGGTTTAGTCTCCTCGTCCAGGTCTAGAAATACGTCTGACGAGTGAGAACCTGACCCATAAGCACCTAACCGAGTCTCTGTATGATCGGGGACGCACAAACAGACTCTCATCGCTCCAACAGGAGTTTGGAAGTGTTGAGACTCGGTAATATTGATCCAGCGCGGTATAATTGCTCCGGCATTTGGCAGGAGAGGATACGGGCGAGCGGTGTGGAAATAAAACGGTTCAGCATGACGACCTCTTGCGTGTCGTCTGGTGCAGATTTAAGAGACAAGGCCAGCGGGGAAGGAAATGATGTATCACAGTTATCAACGGGATGTAACCCAGCGAGAACTTGAGGGTTTTGGTTGACCACAGCCGTTTATCAACGATACCTAATAATCGGGCCGACTCATTCGAACGCACAGGATCTCCTCAAGAGGGTGGCAAGCGGTCGATTCCGAGAACTGGCGAGCAGCGACAATCCGGCCCTCCGAGTCACGAGCTTGAATTGGTGGTGTGCGCGCAGCCGAAGAGCCTGGTATCTTGTCTGCGTTTGTTGACCTCACGTCACGTGCACCGGAAGTTTGGCTTCGGTACCGGGCCGACGTTCCGACTCGTCGATCCCGGTCCCGGGTGGTGACTGGCGGCATTCCATCTCGCCACCTTCCTCGGTCGTCAGAGACAACCGCCAACGGTAGTGCGTGTAACGTAATATGGTTCTGTGCTCAAGTAGCGACGATTAGCGAATCTTAGTATAGAAATCAAACTGTATATATGTTGAACGATAGAACGAATGAAACGAGTGCGAATATGAATGTGAGGATGGGTGGGAGAGGGTTCGCAGAGCCCGCATATATACCCTACCAAAGTGACTCCGAGCCATACGTAGTAAGTGCTGCGCATACACTTGACTCGATTATCTGACTCACTTATTCTCGTACGTTCGATTACTACATTCGAGCGGTTCCTACACTTAGCATATAGCTTGCCAATAAACAATTCGGGAACGCTTGAGAGTACGGCCTCCCCGCTTTGTCACCGGAAGAGTGAGTTCAAGCACCCTCCCTTTGAGCTTGCGAGATCTGAGGGGCTCAGATACTGACGCGGCTTTTTTTTTTTTTTTTTTTTAATCGATAATTTATTGTCGAATGAAGGCACGGCCTTATGTATCGACACCATGAACGAGAACACGACACTATACGAAGAGAGAGAGAAAATAAAAAAGGAAGAAACGGCCCGGGGGCTACAACTGTATAAGTCTGACGCGGCTTGTGTCGTGTATGAGCTATTGGTATATCAGTTCTGGTCGCTGCCCGGTAGTCTGACTCGGCATGAATAGGGGAGGCGGAGGGTGAGAGTAGTTCTATATAGCTACGTAGATGCTGAACGGCGGGCATATCGCTTGCTTTGTCACATTCTGTATTCTCTTCCATCCTCTTCCTCATCAGTACATGCGTTGCATAGATAGCTGAGAAAAGACAACCACTATCATAGCTCATAAGAAATCGATGAAAATCACACTGTATATGCTCGACCGCAGGAACAGAACGCTCCTGTATGCTTCAGAAGATATTGTTGCCTATATGCTACTTACGTGATATGTTGAAGAGATAGATTAGGAAAGACATACACGTATACTTACGTGTATGCACACGTGTACACTTACGCGTTCGTTACCCGTTGACTCGACCTGCCGTTACACTTACGACGCTCCGTTATGACTCGTTACATTCTCGTGTATTTAACGTCTCGTTATTCGTTGTATGTACATCGTCCTGCAAATACATAGCGATCCCCACTTCCACTGCTCGACTTGCTAAGTCACAGCTCTTGAGTGACCGAACCTTTCGGTATAATCCTCAACATGATGTGACTGGCACCGGCTCGAAGGCTAGGAAACAACTAGGACTTCTGACAATCAAAACAATGGCAGCAGACGCTGACGTCTATAGCGACAACGGCGATGGCCTCAGAAACGATGATGGCCTCAGAAACAATGATGCTCTAAGCATCATAAGAGGATTGTTATTCTCGGATAAACTTGTACATCACGTATCGACGGCTGTGTGAGAGCGCTTAGCAAGGACGTAAACCATGTAAATCAGGTGACCCAGCGCTTCGTCTCAACTCTATTGATAGTAAACTAACTTGCAACTCTTTTATTGGAAAGGTGCTTCTGTTTCAATGGATAAACTCGTCAGTAAAGTCAAGCAAAGCGTCAAGAAACGTGTCAAAAAGCTATCCCGCCGTGCGCCGAATAGCCCGGAACCCTTGACCGCGTCAAGCGCTGGGCATGGAACAAGTGACCCCGCCGTTGTTACCACTAGCTCGCACCCGGCGTCCGAACAAATCAATCCTCCCCGTTCGGTATCTACGGAGCCGGCGCCACACCCAGAACCTAACGACGTTACGCAACCTTCAGTGGTGACTGTCGCGCCAGCGCCACCAGTAGAACATGTCGCCGCACGCGACGGGTGGTTAGGGCTCGACGCGTTCACTAGAGTCATAAGCAAACTTAGTGAGCCCTTTGGACCGCTGAAGGAGGCTGTCGACGGTATATCGGAGGTTGTCGAGACCTTTGAGGTAGGGGGGATGTGCTTAGTACGTCAGAGAAAAACGGTTTCGAAACCTAGCCTAAACTAACTAGCAGGGTTCAAATTAGGGAAACACTGTCTAATTTAGCCCGAATTAGGGGCCACCCACACCAAGAAGTGGCTTATTCGCTCCGCCACAACGAAAACCGAAGGTTTTAGCTGATAGACCCCTATTCCGACAGGTTTTAGAGCGGAGACCACTAAAAGGAGTGAAATTAGCGGGCCCAACATGTTACAACGACCTGATTAGTTGTCCAACAACTAAACGGACGGGTCCCGAAGCCATCGCCGAGCAAATTAGTTCAGGCATCATCCGTCTCCCCGCGATTAGCAGACGGGGAGCCAACCGGAAGTCCGATTAGTGGCCCAGCCAACTAATCCGCCCGACAATTAGGGGGGCAGGGAGCCCTGATTAGTAGTCAGGCAACTAATTCGTGCTGAATTAGTTGCGAGTTGAAACGGTTAGTTCTTTTAACAGTACTAACCGCTGCTTATAGTCCGTTTGCAGCCTTCTTGTTCTTTAGGGCCGACTGGACGGGTCAGACTTTGTGCTTGAACATCGCGGGAGTCGGCGCTTACTTTGCGCCGGTTCCATTTAAGGCGCCACAGGCGTTAGCGTGTTTCACTCTTGACCACGACCAGTCCATACAGGCACCGTCGGGTGCCTCCGCCATAGCGGCGGCCGTGGCCTCCGCCGCAGCCTCCACTCATTCACCGCCTGCCCCTGTCCAACCCACGGTTAGCGCTGCCGTTGGACAACGGGTTCGCCACTCACCGCAAGTCCAACATCCTTTTTTTTCCTCTCCCGCACAATGCTGACGGTCGCCCCTAAGCTCCGTTGGTTCTGCTACGTGCCCGGCGGTGCACTAATCTGGTAACCGTAACACCAACCAGATGTTGGTGGTGAAAGTGAGTTAGTTGGGCCCGCAAGTGTTCATCTTCACTAACAGCCGCACTCTAGGTTTATAAAATAGCAACAACAGTCGCCGCAAAGCCGGGGAAGGAACCTGGCCGCTCTTGTCATCATTCCGTTTCCCCAGCGCTCTCGCCGCTTTACTTTTCGTTGTTCTCCACAATGTAATATATACCTATATCAATATCATTATTGTGTTCATCTAATCCATGCAACCCAAGGCCCAATGCTCAATCGATGCACGCTAAATGAATAATAGTGAGCTAAAATAGTGCCCAGAGCACAAAAACACAACTAATTTCTACCTAATCGACCTCTAAGACAACTAAATCATCCTTGTTTATCCTGTATTAGTGACCCCCAGGTACTATTCGACGACTAATCTCGCTAATTGAACAGATCTAGGCGCTCAGCCAACTAATTCGCTCCGGTTAGTTCCCGAGAACTAATTATGTCGACATGAAACGCCGCTACTAACCGGCCAGGCCCAGAAATAATCAAAGGTAGGGTCTACTAATCTGGGCCGCATTAGCTGACACCCTAGCGAATGACACTAATCGACTAATCGCCCCTGAATTAGATAACTATTTTTTTCCTGACGTATCCGGCATTTGGTTGATAGTCTGGTATAGCTACGTCAGGAAAAACCCCGAACGCAAATTTGCCGCTTTTCGGCAAACCGGGTCGGTTTCATCATGTAACCGCCCGAGGGAAACTAATTTACCCCCGTTTTCCCTCCCGTGCAGATCGTTTACTCATCATTTACCTCCGGACAGGCAAATCCGCCTATGGTGGCAAATCACGCAGTAAGGGGAGAAAATGAAGGATTAAGGCCAGGCAAGGATGGAAATAGGTTTACAATACGAATGTTTGCGCTGTCGTTCAGGACGTAGTGCTGGGTTCACATTCGTCGTGCGCGGTTGGGGTGGGAGTAAATATATTGTATTCTATACATCACTACAAACGTAACAAACAAGGCCGCGTATGGAGAATTCGCGCAAACATACGAACACGATCAGTGCGCCTGGAGTGTAAGGAAAGAAGACATAAAGCGCGTAGTGCGCGGTCCTATTTTACGTGAGTAGCGTTGGTTTCACGTTGGATTGACGCCTGCAGCTCGACTCGACGTCAGGCCGCGTGGAGGCGGGTCGTGGGATGTACAGGGTAGGCGTGCAAGGCGCACCTTGCTGCCGATCTTCCCTCCCTGCTCGAAAGGGCCGTCGCGCTGGACGCGAACGACGATTGCGCGCAGTTTCCGCGCGTCTCGAATATTTGTCCGAGTTCAGACGCGAATAATACGACCAGGGTGCAACGGATGAGGACACGAGGGGCGTAAGCCACAGCCGTATCATGTCTCCTCGAGCCGCGTTCTTGGCGAGTTGGGCGGTTGTGGCCTGGCTAAGGGTACCCAATAGACACGCCAAGGCGTATAGCGCTGGTGCGGAAGTGGGTACGCGTTGTCCTAGCCCCGGGACGACTGGATAGATCGGGCGGCGAGCCGGGGCGAGAGGAGCTGGTTAGCGGGGCGGGATCAGCAAAGATATGCAGAACTCACATGTGGGGTTGTGGAATCGCGCACGAGCATGACTGGCGGGGGTTGTTCGTTATGATGAGTGGAGTGAGGCGGGCGCAAGGACTGGTACACGAGGCGCGTGTCTCGCGGCCGCACCGTGTCCTTTTGGGCCTTATACTTGGTGTGGTACAAAGTTGCGGCCCATTCGGTTTGTTTTGCTGATCGCGATGGTACACGTTTGCGCCTGGGCGTAGGCGCGTTGGTTGGCTCGTCTAGGGCGTAGCCACACGGCACGGGAGGCAGGTCGGAGGGAGCAGTGGCAAGCGTCGATTGATATTCATCAAGACAGATAGCGGAGCGCGGGCGAGGGTGTGTGGTAGTGGGTGCGAGCGCGGGCCTGATGGAGTACGCGCGGGGTGTCGAAGCCGGAGCTGAGTAAGGGGTGACGCGGCCCCTGACGCGGCCTGACACAGCTCACCTAGCAGCCCGGCGCTTCGGCTGGATATATGTGTGCTGCTCAGCGCGAAGTGGACTTAAATCTATCCACAACCAGCCTTTGACTTCGACTCTAAGCCAACGCCCTATACGCCCTACAGCGTATGCACGTCACCTAACGCATCAGCCACTAATCAACAACAACTTAGCCAACCTCGGGAATGTCTCGACCTCTGTCTCCCTCTGACCGCCACCTCCGCCTGGTCCGTCCCTGCGCCTCTTGACGGCGGGCTGCTACCTAGCAAGTATGTATATTTTCCAGTCATTGTACACCTATTTAATGGTCGCTTATGCCTTACACCCATATATTACACCGAACTTCACGTCGTCCCATCGCTTATCACACCTGCATGCCCCCTGTAACTCGTATCTCCATCCGACCGCCGCGCGTGGCGTCGCTCTTCGGTTCGTCACCACCAGCGCCTGTACGTAAATGACTGCCTGAACTATTTTATGCTTGTACTGACCGTTGTTGTGCAACTCAGTGGTTTGCCCCGGTTCATGACTTATCTCTCACTCCTCGGCTCTCACAATTGCGTGTTATTTGTACACGTACAGAAAACAAACCTGTTTGTTCTGCGTATCTAGTGGCATGTAGATAGAAATTGAATAGATATTCGTTGAGCTGAATTTAGTGGGTATGCGTGTGCTCATGGACCTCTGATGGAGTGTAACTAGTACCATGGGTAGCATATGTTTACTTATTTACTTTGAATCTATGTTATATGCCTGTGCATGGTGTGGATTAACCTCTCAGAATATCGATTCGCTACATTCCCGAGCTTATTTGCCTCAGCGGGAGGTAAATTTACCCACTCAGGAGCAAATTACAGGTCATTTGGATGTATAAAGGGGTAAATTTGACATCCGAGGGGTAAATAACGGTCGGTTTCAGGGGGGGGTTGGCAAATGGGGAAAATGGGTAAATAACTGTAAATAACGCCGAATTTGCGCTGAGGGTTTTTCCTGACGTAGCGGCCCGGAATCGCGATGAATTTCAAAATCTCAAGGCTGAGCTCGATACGATATTTAGTGATCTTGCTGGATACTTCGGCCGCGATATGCCGCCTTCGATAACGCCCAGTATCGTCAACCTGGCACAGTAAGCGACGTGTTACGGACTGCCAGACTATTAAGCTGACCGACGAGCGCAGAGGAATCGAACGAGAGCTTGTAGCGATCCGAGAAAAGCAACCCCGCGGTGGTGTGAAGGGTTACATCAGCGCCGAAGCGGATGCTGATAAGATACTGGAGCATTATCGCAGGTTGGAAGCGCTATTCCGGCGACTGATGGTAGGCGCTTTCTTCCGTCGGCATAAGTTGCATTAACACGCATGTAGCTCAACGCAAACATGGACGTCTTGAAAGCCGTCAACGAACTAGCGGTGGTGAGTCGTAACCTAGCTTTGTGTGAGCCATTCCGACCCCGGTGTTCTCGGCAGAATAACCGCCTCAAGGAGCTCCCGAACTCGCAGGACGCAAAGTACCGCTCCGCAAAGTCGACCGTCGTCCTGCGAGGTGAATGTACGCCAAACACCCGCGTTCAAGTCTTGGCAGACCTACACGAGTGGGCACGCGACAGTACCAGCCAGAGGATCTACTGGCTGAACGGCATGGCTGGCACCGGCAAGACCACGATCGCTTATAGCTTCTGTCGGCAACTGGAGGACTCTCATAGCCTGGCCGCGAGCTTCTTCTGCTCCCGACAGCTGCCAGGGTGTCACGACGTCGATCAGATTGCACCTACCATCTCGTACCAGCTGTCTCAGTTCTCTCACCCGCTCAAGGCTGCCATTTGTCAGGCGCTAGAAAAAGACTCGGACGTACACAATCAGCTAGTACTGGATCAGTTCCGACAGCTGATCGTTGAGCCTTTGGCTAAATCGAAAGCCGCACTCCCTACAAACCTAGTTGTCGTGGTCGACGCACTGGATGAATGTGATGGCGGCAGAGGGGCAGATATGCTTTTGGCTTTGCTCTCGTATGCCCAGGACTTACCGGTGAAGTTCTTTGTGACCAGTCGTCCCGACACAGGAATACTTGACCTGGTGCGAGACCGAACGGAAGGGCAGACCCCAAAGGAACTGCGTCTACACGAGCTTGACCGGTTGATCGTTAAGGGAGATATCAGAATATATGTGCACACCAAGATTGCGTCCCGAATGAAAGATATATCGGAGTCGGACTTGAATGATCTCGTCGAGCGGTCGGGTGTTCTGTTCATCTACGCCGCCACGGTGGTTCGATACATCGCGAGCAAGAACTTCTCTCGGGCCGCGAGAAGACTCAGGGAAGTCCTCGACGGCGGAAAGACCGGCTGTGGAAGCGACAGCGATAAACATATGAACGCGCTATATTCCGCGATACTCGCGGCGGTATTCGAGGATCCAGACCTGAACGAGACGGACCGTGCTGAGACGAAACAGGTCCTATACACGATCGTATGCGCTCAGGAGCCGCTATCGATAGATATGATCGCTGGCATGTTGGGGCTTGCAGGGAAGACAGTGCAAGCGGCGTTACATCCATTACTCTCAGTACTACACGTTTCAGATACAACAGGGATCATCACCACACTACACGAGTCGTTTCCCGACTACTTGCTCGACAAGAACCGTTCTGGCGAGTTCCACTGCAACGCAGAGGAGCATAATGCGCTCTTGACGCAGATATGCTTTGACCAGATCAGCAGACTCAGTCCTGCGTTCAACATCTGCGGGCTGCAGTCGTCGCATGTCTTCGACACAGAAGTACCTGACTTGCTAGCTCGGGTCAACGAGGCCATCACTAAAGAGCTTCGGTACGCTTGCCACTACTGGGGTACTCATATAATGCTGTCTGGGGACGTGTCTCAAGATCTAGCTAGCATGCTATCAAAGTTCTTGTCGGAGCGGTTTTTGCTATGGCTGGAGGTGGTGAACCTATGCGATCACATATATGATGGTGTCAGGATGCTCCAACGAATGCAGAAATGGGCCGTGGTGAGTCTCGGAGTGAAACAAGGCAACGTAAAGCTCACGCTCGCGTAGAGCACTGAATGGTTGGGTGAACACATCAAGCAACTTCTCCGAGATGCCTGGATGTTCGCCGCTTCGTTCTGCTCAAGCCCAGCTAGACTCAGTACCCCACACATCTATGTCTCGGCGCTCACATTTTGGCCGGACCACAACCCGATGAGCCCGTTTTATGAGCAAGATTGCTCAAAGGTGATCGTCAACGGAAGTACTGCGATGGATCTGCGGAGTGCAATCCCGTTGTCCGTACAAAATACGCTGGGCGTAATCAAGAGTGTATCATGTTCGCCAGACGGCGCGTACATCGTATCTGGGTCTCGGGACGGCACCGTACGTGTCTGGGATGCACACACCGGTCAGCAAGTGGGACAACCGCTGGAGGGACATGCCAGCTATGTCACCTCTGTTGCGTCCTCACCAGACGGTGCACACATTGTATCTGGATCTCATGACCAGACCATACGTATCTGGAACGCACGCACTCGCCAGCCAGTGGGGCAGCCGCTGGAGGGACATACCAGCCATGTCGCATCTATCGCGTACTCGCCAGATGGTACATACAT
>WSTH01000008.1:0-72200 GCA_019616345.1 Ceratobasidium sp. 395 | reverse complement strand
CACATCCACGAACGGCATCTGTGTTCTGTGAGTAACGCGGCCAGGCATTAACGACTAAAAGCACGCACCATTCTCCGAATCGTGAAATAGGGACATGTACCTCTCTCGCGTCCAAGATTAGATACGTCAGCCAACGTGTGGATACCAGGAGGGACAAGCCCTCCTTCCTCCATGTCGTTCAGTCCCTGTTTGCCTGAAATGAGCAAGAAGCTACGTGTCGGGTGGATCCACAAACCTCATGCCAAGCGCACACCGCGTTATTTTCAGGATCTGCCTGGGCTCGCTCATGGGCCCCCGGGCTGGTAAGGTCGCGGCAACGAGCGTCAACCACCTTGCCTTTTTTCTCCTTTGATACTTCCGGATGAATACAGAGGTTCTTACGACTAGTAAGCCCGAGTCCTGTGAATGCCCGTTCTTTTGCTTCTTCCTCTGGAGTCTCTGCGTGAGCGATGCGATAGGCCATGAGCCGCTTTAACTCCGAGAGCGCTTTTTCGATTTCGGGAACGGTTCGAGAGCAGTAAATTAGCTTGCGCTTTGTTGGATAGAACTGCAATAGAAATATTTAAGTGTATACAGGTGAGCCGGAAGGAAACAGACGCACCTGTTGGTAAGAAACAATCAAGGACAACAACGAAACAGTTTTGCCTGTTCCAGAAGGCATTTCGAGTACGCAATGACCCTACTCCAAATGTAAGACACATCCAAGACGTAGGCTTAATTGAATCGCTTACAGTCGCGTCTAGCGTGCGTTTAAGATCGCACATATAAGAATATTGTTCTTTAGGCCACTATTATTTAACTACTACACGTCAACAACGCGAAAAGCAAACCTGGGTATATTCGGTCATAAGGAAAGCATATCTATCCATTTGTAAGTTATGAGTGACCAGGCGTGAAAGATTGAGTTTAAATATTTACTGGCAGGTCGTCGATAAAGAATTTCATGGGAGAACAAGTGGTGGCGAGGCGCAGGTGTCAATCGCGGTCACGTGGTCATCTCGATCAGCGACTCCGCCGGGCGGGGTCGCCAAGACACTGAAGCAGGAGATTCCTCCTACACGTCATTACGTCGTCAGGCTTGGACACAGCATAAACAGACCCAGCACACGATTCGCATGAGACTATCCTCCTCCGCACCACCAGCATGAGTCAGTACGCCCAGTTTACCGTCGATGATACAGCAAGACAGGACGATCGCGGCAAGCGGTTGGCGTTTATTGATCATTTACCGACTCTACGAGAGTATTTCTTAGACACATGGCTGGATCTACTTGTAGTTATTTGCGCTGGAGCAATGGTGAGCACCTCGTTTGATTTAAGCATATAATTTGGCTGAAACGAGCGCGGCTAGGCATTGGGACTCAATGCGGCTCCAAACGCGTCTACAAGACAATTTCCTATCGTTTTTGGGGGAAATGGCGATATTGTGTATCCGGTACGTACAGTATAGTGGTATATGTAGCTCAAAACTGAAGACCCTATTAGACATTTTCTTATCCCCGCCGGAGCTCAATGTCAGTCTCAGCTGATTCTCGACTTTGAGACTTCACTAACTTTGGTCCACAGTATACCCATATGGCTCGACGCATTACTCGCTACATTAATACCAATACTATTTTTTGTAATAGCTCAAATACGAGTCCGGTACGTCTGGCTCGATAGCAAAGTCACATCCACTCTAAGACCATGAAATTTCAGCTCTGCATACGACTTAAACACCGCATTCTGGGGTCTCATTTGGGCAGTGTTGGCATCCACGCTCTTCCAAGTGTTTATCAAGACACTTGTCGGAGGATTCCGGCCTCATTTCCTGTCAGGTAAGCTGATTCAAGGCTCGCATAGTACACCGCCCAACTTAACCGATGCTTCGCAGTATGTAATCCTGACTTATCGGCGTTGCAGGGAAGGGGGACTGGCTTCCAAGGCATTATGTACGATATTTCGGTAAGAGGTCTGAAAATATTCCAAGGTGGCCTCTCTAACAACTCACAGATATGTTCGCCTAACGCAAACCCCGCACACCTTCGAGATGCCACTAAATCTTTCCCTAGCGGGCACACGACTGCGGCCGCGGCAGGATACATCTTTTTAAGCTTGTACTTCAATGCCAAAATGAAAATATTCTCGGTAAGATTCTAGTCATCTCCCGCATTCATACGTGTATCTGACAGCATCGCTCTATAGGACGAACGTCCCCATTTTTATAAATTATTAGTTTTTTTCGCTCCTTTGCTTGGCGCGGCTCTTATAGGAGGGGTATTGACCGTCGATAGTGCGTTTCCCAAGTCTTTTGCGCCAAACTGTAACTTAAACCAGACCTGACACAGACTCACATCACTGGTATGATGTACTCGGCGGAGCAATCATCGGAGCAACAGGCGCCATTGCCGCTTTCCGCATGTCATATGCGTCAGTCTGGGATCATAGGTTCAACCACATCCCTCTCCCTCGCCCAAAATCCACTTGGTCGCCATTTAGTAACCAATCCAAGCCAGTCGCTGGATACGCAAATGGCCTAGCTGGTGGACACTCAGGCCACTCTCCAACGGACCATTTCAGGTATCCTTCAGGCACTCCAACCTTTCCTTCCTTCGCACACACAAAAAACTGGACTCCGGCCGGAGCTCCTGGAGATGCATGGGATACAAACGAGATGAACAGGGCTGAAGCTGAGTTTAGGCGCCAACCTCGGTTCGGGGCCTGATAGACTATAACGAAATTTATGCGGACCTTTTGCGCATTATCATGTGTTTTTGATACACATAACAACGCATGTTTCTCAGGGTATCCTATGATTGTGTCTATTGGACAATACATGTGAATTGATTCTATATATAGCAAGTAAAATAGGGGTATGGAGTTATACAGCATCTCTTTGAGGCGCCAAGCCTTTCGTCTGTACCTCGAATTAGCGCTCAGGACCATTGCTCGCCTCGAACACAGCCAAACACTTGTTCTTGGCACAAATCCATGATCTCTCAATACGTTTCTACAAGTATACAAAGGTACAAAACCCCAGCCGACAACCGCACTTGAGAAACACCACCCAAGTTTACCATTACAGCATCTCCTATGGCGCGACGATTTCGCTATGAAGTAAGTTGCGCTTGATTGTCTTTCCAATGGGAGTAGTCTAAACACAAAACCTCTAGTCGGTACCTGGGCTATTTGTACAAAGTGAACCATCCTCGTCACCCGACCCACATCCACCAGCGTTTGGCCTAAAAGCCCACGCTTCCGCCACTTACTGGGCCGACTTTCAAGCTCGTATCAAGCGCCTACAAGGCTCGGCGCTGCCGTCTACACGATACGTCGTCTGCTGGCTTGCTCGTCATGGACAAGGGTGGCGTAAGTTGCTCGGTTACCGAGACTCACCCGAGTTGCTCTTGAAATTCATGGCTTTTTGGACAGATAATGTCGCTGTAGATAAATATGGCCCTGAAGAGTGGGAAGAGACTTATTCAAAGCAAAATGGCGACAAGGACATAACATGGGGTCGTAAGTCGATCACGATCCCACACTGCAGGATATATATTAATGGTAATCGGAACAGCGGACGCGAAGTTGACCCCACTGGGCGAGGCGCAAGCCAAGGGGGTCAACGAGGTCTGGAAGACGGAACTCGCTCGACCAGACGACCCAGTTCCTATCGTAAGTCCGCTACGATTCCTACTCTCACTCCCACGCGAAGTCTCGAACAGCCTGTATGCTTTTAGCCCACCAAGCTCTTCTCCTCACCAATGAGTCGGGCTCTAGCCACGACGGACATAACGTTCAGAGATGTTATTCCCAAAGCCGACGATACCGGCGATCTCGTTAGCAGACCACTCGTGCTAGAGGCATGTCCGCCAAACCTTCCTCTTTACCCCGCATACAATACTCATCGACGTGGAATTTCGTATCAGAACCTCCGCGAACAGCTCGAGCCCTATACCAGCGAGCATCGGAGCAGCAGGACGCAGATTCAAAGTGTGTATCCGGCGTTCGAGATCGAGGAGGGGTTTACCGAGGAGGTAAGTTATGTGTGGGTGCGGTCCCGTGCCTGCTTTGCTCCACTGGGCTCCACTTGTCCCCCTAAGTGCAACGCTAACTTTGTTTTTCCTCTATTCGACCCCGCCGTAGGATGGGCTGTGGGGCGAAGACTTTTCCGAACGAGATACCCCATTCAATAACCGTATCAGGGCGACGTTGGATAGGATCTTCGGAGACATCCTGGAAAGCACTGATACCTGTATGTATGCTATTCATTTATCAAGGATCGAAATTAACTGACATGAACAAACAAAGATGTATCTATCACCTCCCACGGTGGAGTTGCTGCTACCATTTTGCGATTCATTGGTCATCGTAGCTATCCGCTTCCTGCCGGAGGAGTAATCCCTGTGGTCATCAAAGCTACGGCGCAACACTAGAAATATGAAAACAAAGACGTGATATTCTGCATGATATGAATGAACATCTGTGATTTCGCTAAAGGACGCATACTCTTGGCCTTCACATAAACTGCAAGTACATAAAGATCACGTATCTCGCATATCAATCGGAGTTCATCAAGTCGTTAGTCATTTGCGTTTCGAGTGTAAAGTACATCAATCGCGTACATTACATGCATCGTCTGGCGTTTGCTTGAACGCAAGTGATCATGCGGCCGATGGACCGCTGGGGAAGAAAAAGGAGAACACGCTACTCATCGTGCAAAACGCTACTAGCCAGTTCAGGGCATCAGTGGAGGCAATCGCAGGAGCGGGCAGTGCACGACCCAGACCGTCGAAAGAACAGGTACGGCGCTCAATAGAGTCTTTTGCGCCGCGAACTTGCGCGGCGCGGCCGTACCCTGATCGTCAACAGGGGGTGCAACGCGGCTCTGGTCAATAGCACCCATTTAGGCTACAGCACATGACCGCGAGATTAATTAGACTCACCAACTACGGTACGAGCACTTGCTTCGCTGGGACTAGTAGACTATTGCGGTAGGCGTTTCCAGGGAGGATGTGGCAAAACCGTTGGGTTTTGAGATCGGCTGAAGACACCACGGAGCTATCGAGCCAAGCGTTGGTCGTGGGTCAATTCAACCGGCGCACGAGTCAACGTGACAGGGACAAACGTGCTCTCAGAACACTAGGAACGAGAGAGGGGAGACCGGCCGACGAGGTTTGCTCTCGGAGCGAGACGGTCCTACGTGCCGTGGACGTACGGAGGAGGGGCTACCATACGACTATGCGCATGGCTACCGCAAGCGTGCATAGGATCACAGATAACTATTCACGATCGAGATGATTTACCTCCACGGGTTACGCAGGAAGGACCGGCGGGGGCGAGGTTTGAGATCCTCGGAAGTAGTGTTGGGAGGAGAGGGTGTGACCGGGTGCTCGACTAAAACCGGGGACGCTTCGCGGCTGCTTTGGGAGAAAGGCCGAGTTGGGACTTTGGGCAGTACAGCCATGAGCGTGGAGGCGGTCCAGCCGAGTTTAGGCCGTTTGGGTGTCGGGGATGGTGGCATCTGGGCAGAGGACGAGGATGTGCGGGGAGACGAGGGTTGTGACCTGAATGGCGGAACTATAACCCTCGGACGAGTGCCTTCGCTCGTAAATGACGAACGACGTTCGGATGGCGGGGCCGGAGTTGGGGGAAGCGGCAACGGCTCGAGAGGCTGAGACGCATGAGCGGGCCTCGAGAGACCGGTTCGCTTCCAACTCCAAGTATGCGATGTCCTGTGCTCGCTTTTGCTGCCCGCTGAGGAGCTAAAATCGGAGAGAGCGCGGGATTCAGTCGTACTTTTGGTAGCGGTCCGCCAACGAGACGAGGAACTCGCGGATGAGCGTGGAGAATTGGGAGTAAATGGCTGGGAAGGTGGAGGGCCGAGAGGATCGAGAGGTACAAAGTGTGATGTGCTCGCCGGACTTGCGTCGATTGGCGTCTGGGCAGCAGTCGATGGCCAAGGGATTTCTGGAAGGGGATATCGAGTTGTGCCAGTCTTTGCAATCGTCGAGCCCAAAGACGAGAGTGTGGATGATGTCTTGCGAGATGGTGTCTTTGAGGGTCTCTCGATGAACGGTAGCGAGAAGATTGAGGATGGAGTGGAAGGCGGCGGGGGTGGCAGGGGAATAGGAATCGGCGTGGCTTTGCTTGTGGGCGGACGGGTGCCTGAGCTTGTAGTGCTGGACGGTGGAGACGGGTTCGCTGGGCGAGGTGGGAGCAAGGAGGGGCGCATAGACGGAACGGTCCGCGGTGTCTCTGTCACGGCCGGACTAGCGGCAACAGCAACAGGGATGTCGTTGGACTCTCTAAGCGGGCGACGAGTAGGCCTCGATTTGGGACGGTCGACGTCCTTTGTACGGGCCTTGGTCGTCTTTGGCTTGGAGAGCTCACGGACTGGTTCACACGTCTGGCGGGCAGGATGCCGGTCGCGCGTGTCCCGCTTGTGGCGGGTTCGGTGCGCCTTTGTCGGGAGTGGCGCGAGACTAGAGCACAATAATAATAAAAAAAGGCTAAATATATGCTCGTTGTCGCGCTAGAAGGCGGGGACGCTCACCTTTGTAGAGTCTCGCACTTCTCGCACCGACGATTCACAGGCGGCTTGACCAATAACACGCGGGGCCCCAGTTGGATGGTGCATGGGCAGAGGATGCCCTGACAATCATCAGGATGGCAGATGCTCTGGCGGCATGACGGGAGCAGACAATCGACAAACTCGATGTCCCTGCGGAGGCGCCGGTGAAAAAAAAAATCAGATATATGAACAAATTGCAACGAGAAGATAACCCGACACTCACACTATATCAACGCAACCACAAAGCCTGAAGCGCATCCCAGTCGCTCGTTCGAAACACATGTTGTCGGTGAGGGACACCAGTAGGCTGCAGGCGGCAGGTGATTATATATACAAGAAAGACAGTGAGGCAGAGCTCGGCTCTGTGAGTTCACGTTAGAGAGAGGATGGGCGGAGGGAGGAGGGAGGGAGAACGTTTGAGATGGGCGCTCGGGCTCATGAGCTCACCGCTTTAAGCAACTTCTCTCTCACAACAACCGAGCCCCACGATCAGAGCCGGATATCATATCAGACACGAGATAAGCCAGATGCGGTAGATAACTCGTCTCCGTTCCGATGGTTTCTCCAGTGCCTCGAGGCACTCGTCATTTACCAGCCTGTCACGCGTGCGCCTATTTCCCATAATTGGCGCAGGAACACTTCTATGGACAACCAAAGGTTAAAAATTTTCCAGCACCCCTACGGCGTGTTCTGGCCAACACGTGGGAAGGCCACGATCCTTTACCACGACTCTTGCGCCGTAGCATGAACCGTAAGACCGCCGAATCCGCCACGCACTCTGCCAGAGCTTTTCCAGACAACAAAAGGTTCATTAAGCGTGGCCACTATTCGATTCAAGCAAGCATCAGGCCAATTTGCGGTATAGCCCCCAGCCCTTCCAAAGTTTCTCATTTAATCTGAACAAAGATATTCATCAAGCTTTTCACATTGACCACAAAAGAATCGTAAATCACCACTACAGCAGAAAGGCAAGCCCAGCACCTAAGCACCGACTTCCGCTACAGCAGCCCGCGCAGCCCCCGCTCCCGCCCCCGCGGCCGAGCTTGTTCCCGCCGCGATCTTCCGGGCTTGTGCGATGACCTTGGACACTTCACCCAAATTCGTCTTCCATTGCACGAGCTGCGTTTCTAGATCCTGCCACTGAGGCGTCCCAAACGCACGCGTGGATGAGCGAGTGATGTGGATCGAGTTTGTAGCTTGGGAAAGCTTTCCGCCAATCAACTTGTGTCTTATTGCTATAGTCCCCGTTGTGAGCAGCCTGTTTTAAGTGGTGATTTCGGTCAAAATAGACATACCGTCAATCGCCCATGTCTCAACTTCGCTATCTTGTACCTGCAGCGCCGATGCAACCTCCGCATAAGACACATCACGCCCAATCTTGGCCGATGCAATAGATGCAAGCGTCAGCAGACGAATCTTCCGCAACAAAGCCTCCTTGTCCATGCCTAAATGCGTGATGAAATACCAGTCAGCCCATGTGTGTGACGTAGGGAAAGCACACTGTAGATCACTTGCCGAATTCGGCGAGAGTAGATGCATGCTCAGACTCCCAGGTATGGTACTGTGCCAGATCCCCAGATGAGAAAATTTTAAGGAGGGAATACAGTGGGTGATCTTGAACGGCCTCGAGAGTATCCGTCCTCAACAAACTGTCAAGGTCAAATATCGAAGGCTCCGAAACCGCCCAAGCAATCGTCTGGGTAGAAGCTTCGACGGCTTGAGGCGATTTTGTGCAGACTGCGAAAAGGTAATAAAGTTGGTAGCCGTAGGCGGTTTCACTGACGGGAAATTTAGGTTAGACCCCAGCGTCCGGATCTAGAGAATTTTACTCACATATCTCCAGCCTTGCGGAAAGCTTCTGCGACTGTGTGCAAGAAAGCAGCTATCTCTTCCTCTGAAATCTCCCACTCTGACGTCCACCTCTTCACATCCGCTCGTTCGACCTGAAGTACATCCAGGTCACCCCGTTCAGACGCTAGCTTCAAAAGCGCCAAATAAACATCTCGTCGTAGAGACGATTTACGAGGTAACCCATTAAACAGATTCGATAACCTACGTACGGTATTCAAATCGGCGAATCCATTACAACCGGCAAGTATTTTAAAAAAAAGTACTCACACGCGATAGACGATCCCGCTCTGCGTCTCCGGCGCCGCCGCAATCGTACTGACCAGAGCCGAAACATGGGGTTCAAGATCCGGGGTAGAGCTAAATAGCGTCACCAAATGGGAAATCAGCAGATTGAAGAACCCCTCGATTTCTTCAAAAAATTGTATGAGCAAAGAGGGCGCAAGGGTTAGATTTGAGCGTAATAAAACATACCTCGCTCGGTCCCCTCGCCCAATCCGACGACTTTCTCCCTCACCATCCCGATGACTTTCTTTCTCCTCTCTGGGTCTTGAGCGAGCGGTGTCTTTCCCTCGGGTGTTAGGAGCGCATCTTGGAAGGGGCGAATGTAGGCTGCTCGAGCCTCATCTCCAAGGCCCCGAGCGAGAAAGTTTACGAGTTCTTGAATCTGAGCGTCTAATAAGTACTAGGTGGGGAGATTTCTTTGATATTTCACCTGCTCCTCGAATGTGCCCTCGGAAAAGACGGCGACCGCGTCTGTCATCTTGGTCGTGTGTTGAAGACTTTTGATGTCCAAAATTAGTTGCCTGGCATCATTTGGCATCAATCATCTATTAAGCGCTCATTTTGGTTCCATCTGATTGCTTGTGTTTGGCTCGAATGTTTTGACAAAACGTTTTACAGCTGAATTGATGTCCTTTTCCTTGATGGGGTGTCATACAGCATCGAGAATAAAACAAGATTGTGCAATGAGAAAATTCACGTGTGACAATAATAGCATATATCTACTCTTCAACGCTACTCTCTTCATCTTCACTATAGTCCTCCTCGGCTTCATCGTCGATAAAGCCATTGATTTTTGGTCCATCTTCATCACTTCCGTCCTCATCTTCTTCCTCTTCCCCTTCATCCTCCTCTTCCTCCTCTTCCTCGTCGTCCTCGTCATCATCCTCACTTCCAAACCCAATATCCTCCACACTCCCTTCATCATCCTCGCTCTCTTCGCCCTCCTGGTCCACGCTCATACCCTCATCGCTTTCACTCTCGCCTTCAACATACCGTGCAGCTTTCCTCCGTACTTTCTTCTTTTTAACCATCACATCCTCATCAACCGCCGTGCGTGGTGCAGACTGCATCTCGATCTGAGACAAGACAAGATCTAATCGACCATTTAGCGCAAGCAGTCGATCCTGGAGCGCAAGTCGCGCGGTAAGAGTGGAGTGCAACGAAGACAATCGTGCCACAAGGTCTGGGATCTACAATAACCTGGCTGTTAACAAACTAGCGCACTAGTTAGTGGTAAATGTTACTCACGGTCATCAGGAATCCAGAATGTATGACGAGTACGGCACGTACCCAACGAATGAGCGAGGTCCCACGCTGTGCACTCGCACCCGCACCACCGCCCTTTTCTCCTCTTGCTCCCCTCCCTAGCCGCTCAACACAAGCCTGTATCAAGGGTACACATAGCGTTGGCGGCAGTCTCAGTACAGTGTTTCGAATCAGCGTTGCATCGCCGTGGGCAAGACAGGTCTCAAGGAGAGCGCTGTCACCCGAATGAAGCGCCTGCGCGAGTGTCCTAGAAAGTGAGTGTGCAGGTACGGGTAATCGAGTCGAAGAATCTTCGGGGTCATCAGCTGCGGGAGAGTCATGTCTTCGCTTTTGGGCAGTAGAGGTTGATTTGTCGGATAGAGCAGCTGAAGAGCCAGCTAGAGTCTTGTTTCGTTCATTCAGAGTTATTTCGGCAAGTTCTACGTCAAGATCCGCCGCAGCAGTGGTTGTCTGCGCTTTAGATGGATCCTGGGCGAGTTCAGCTCCACTTCGTACAGCAAGGGAATGGGGCTCTGCGTAGCGTTTTGCTGGAGCGACCTGAAAAATAGCTTATTGTCAACTCAAACGCCGCCCGGAGCAATGGTCAATATGTACCCCATTGGTTTCCGCCGTGAGCCCCGCATTAGGCGATTTGTGTGTTAGATTCACTTCAGCCAAGAAATCTCCAGCGGCATCTCGGTATTGCTATAGTAGCACAGATGAGCAATACATATACTAAAAGCACTAGAATACTCACGATCAGGTCAAACACAGGTTTAACTCCAACCAGCCGTGCAACGACGACTTTGCCTTCATCAGCTGGAACAAACGTCGCTGCCACAACATCTGCAGCAACTGGGTCTCCTCCCTTCTTTCCGGCATACTGGACCTTAACAGTACTTTTGGGCGAAAGAACAGAGACCGAAGCCTTGCCTTTGGCCGAAGTGGCTGATTTTTCGGGTAATGTGTACAACGAGACCTTCCCAGAAGACGCCAACGCAAGCAAAGTCGAGGCAGCAATCCCAGTTCCAAACGTAACATGCCGTGCGTCCGAGTCGAGAGGAACAGACGCAACCATACGGCCAGTGTTCGCATCCCAGATACTGGCCACTCGATCGCCCTCGGCGGCGGACACAAATCGTTCTGCGAAACCAGTTGCGAGCTGGTCCCAGGCTAGAGCGATCACAGGGGACGCATGTCCAGGGACGGTCATGAGCTCTTTTTGTGCGGCGCCGTCGACAGGTACAGGAAGTAGTTGGACGGTAGTTTGGGCCGCGAGCAAATGTGTGGCTCCGTCCTGCGTTTCGGTAATTCCAGGTCGGGGAGCCAAAACTGCACAGGGCGTGGAAGTTGCAACGTCTCTAGAGGTGGCAGACGGGATATGCCAGCATCGTATGACAGCATCCTCCGAGGCGGCCCAAAGATAAGCCGGTGAGTCGTTGTGGGGTGCAAGTGAAGTGATCGCAGCGGTAAATGAAGAATTCGAGAGTGTCCGCACAACCGCACCTTGCGTAGGAGAAAAGAGTGCAATCGACCCATCCGACAAGCCGAGAGCAACAAGCTGTGTGGCGGGTGATGCTGGCTCAGCCGTCAAGTCCTCGGCAGCAGCACTCTTTCGTTTCTTGCGCTTCTTGCTCGACTTGGACTGGCCGTCCACAAGGTTAAACGTTCCCCATGAGAGAGCCGTGACTCTCGCACCGTCAAATGTATGGTCTGCTACCGCACTCCCAGTTACTACGTCGTAAACTCGTACTCGATGTTTATCGACAGCCAGAGACAAGAATGCGAATAAATTCCCATCCGGAGAAAAACAAGAGAGGCGTGAGGCGGGTGAAGACAGAGATGGTTGGGCCAGAGCAGAGGTGCCAACAGCACGACTCTTGGGCGGCTTAGGGGCTTTGTTTTTGCCCTTCTTTGAGTCCGAGTCGCGCATTCTGGGCGGTAAGTGTTGTGCAGATCGAATTCATGCCTAATCCAAAAATTTGGTCGTACACGTGACTAAGCGCGCAAGATAAGATAAGATGAAAGCGCTTAAAGGCCTCCATCGAAGCCTTGTTTCAACTTTCAGCTGCAGCAGATGCGCTGTTGAGTCTGGACTTCTTGAGCCGAGCGACATTCCAATTGACATTACTCGAGGCAGAACTTCAAAACGAGGCATGCATTGAGGCAGTATTTTTGTAACTGAGCGTCTCAATTTGAGTAAACGTGTGTAGTTTTCGACAGTGGCGCCTCCGTGTGCCTAGCGAAGAGGCACTAGAACACACGCATTGATCTTCAGAATCATCAGTTCATATGCATCTATCTCAGCAATAGGTAAATACACCACTGGCGCGCTTCAAGACGATAAACCGATAGACTGAGGGAACTTGAAAACGTTATGAGGGTCAACCGCACGCTTGATTGACGAAAGCCGCTTGTAGTGAGACCCGTAGTACTGCTGCTTCCACTGTGCGGGCGTCAAAGTCGGGTCGACATAGTTGACGTCTGATATACTAGATTAGCAGAGCGCGTTGTGAAAAGGAAAAGACGCATACAGGCCGCTTTTGGATTCGGCTCCAATGCATGGAGCGCTCCACCCAAGAACGGGATCCCATCGGCGGGGAAAGGGTTTGCCAGTCTGAGCGAGACAAACTGAAAACCCACCAGCGCGTCCCGGTGCGCAAAGGCCGTAGCATCCGCCGACTGCTTAGCCACGCCGCCTCCGTATCCTGCTCAATAGTTAGTCGATCGGCCGAAAAAAAGGAATCCGAACAAGCACTCACGATCGGTTTCGATGTACCAATACCCGTCAAAGGCTAGTCCTTCATTCCCGAGATAGTCAAACAGACTAGTCCACTGAGCGTTCGTCACAGGCTTCTTGGCAAACCAAGATTTTGCGAACATGGGCACTTGCATTTCGGTCGCATTGACGGCAAGAGGCCCGCTAATTGCGACGAGGCCGCCATACCAATCGTTTACGACTGAGGTAAAGTTGCCTGGACTCAAGATGCTTGTCCAGTTTGCGGTGAGCGAATCAAACTTCTCTTTCGTCCCATAGTATGTTCCTCGATACTACAAACAAGGCAAGTTAAGTCAACCGTTGCATTTGTGAGAAGAAACCCCACTTGCCTCTAGATACAAACTAGTCCCATTGTTCAACCAAAGCTTCCCGACCGTGCAGATGACCGACATTTCGTCAGGCGCACCAAGCGCGATCTGCTGCCATTTTATCATCAAATCCCTCACTTGCGTAGGGCTAAGCACAACAGCTGTATAGTCGACCTTGTACGAAATTACCACAGGTGGCGCGGGGAGAGTCGCAAACGTCCATTCGGTAACAATACCGTATGATGCACCGGCTCCACGAAGGGCCCAGAAGAGGTCTGCGTTTTTGGTGGAAGATGCAGTGGTAAGTGTGCCGTTTGCGAGGACGACTTGGGCGGATGTGACCCGGTCGTGTAGGAGCCCTGCAACG
Organism: Ceratobasidium sp. 395; assembly: GCA_019616345.1. Taxonomy (NCBI): domain Eukaryota; kingdom Fungi; phylum Basidiomycota; class Agaricomycetes; order Cantharellales; family Ceratobasidiaceae; genus Ceratobasidium; species Ceratobasidium sp. 395. The sequence continues at coordinate 58,818 of WSTH01000008.1, read as the reverse complement.
CGGGAGTAGGGCCCGAATCCACCGAATGCTGTATGACCCTGAGTGTATGCGGGTTAGTCTGGCAATTGATTTTTCGATCAAAATATTGGCTTACACCCGATCCAACGTATGGACAGGTTCCATGAGGCAGAGCCCTCTTCCCGTTGTCCCATAGCTTTTGAGCGATATCGCCTAGCTTATTGCCTGTCTGGAACTTGGCACTCCCAGAAGGGCTGACCAAAAAAGAAGTCATGTTGGATACATCGATTACCAAGGTCCCGTTTTGACCCCCAACCTAATTGTGTACTCAGTCGAGTCGGAGAGTTTACATAAATGGAACAAGGCGTACTCCGAACAACGCATACGAATGCCCTCCCGAACGTCCCACGACTGGAATGCCAAACTTCGCGCCACACTTGACATATTTCTGCACGTCGCTGGTTGCTTTTCTGTTCTCGGCGGCGTTACCAAAGAGGTCGGCTATCTAGAATGCACAAGAACATACGGGTACACTATTGCAGCTGGATCGTATCGTATCCTGGTATTCCAGTTCGCAGTCGCCGAGAGGTCGTAAGTAGGACTCGAGGGAGTAAGGACAACACTAGAATTCGAACTTCCAGCTTCCAAACAATCAATGAGTCCGTCATTACTGTCAACGACGGCCGCCGAAGCAAGCGTGAGAGTCTGAAAGAACAAAGTAGCCCACGCCAGCATTGTCGAAAAGTCCATGAGAAGCGTGGTGCCTTTGACAGCGAGTGACTATATATACTACGTGCCGGGATTAGTGTATGGCCGGTTGCCGGTTCCAATCGACAGGTTCTGCCCGGGGGTCGGCCATCACGGCCGCATGTGTGGAGTGATCATGTGTCCTTATGTAGACTTCATCAATGTGTATTCTACAATGAGATATGTATAGTATATAAGCTCTTTATGTATAGGGTTAGGCCTAGCAAAGTATCAAAAGAAAAAGGAGCCCGGCCAGCCCGAGGGCCAGCGCAGGTCAGGAAAAGATTGAGACAGTGCCTGGCCCATAAGACCAGACAAAGCGAGGGTGCCAACTGGACCGGGAGGCGCTGTGCAATGGCCGACTCCCCCGCCTGATACTCGCTAATACGTGAAGGCCAATATCCCGTCAAGGTAAGTATGAGGAAAGAAGGTACCGTGTACCTGGCTTTATAGGCTACGGAGCGAGGCCCGTGCGTTGCGAAGGTTGGCATGCGTGACTGTGATGAATCATCCTATACTTGTGGTCCCTATTGTCACGACTTTAATGGGCTGTCACCGTTACTGTCGAGTCCTGAACCAAATCTCGACCGAATCCCTCCCTGCTAGCCGACGATATTTTGTACATCTACTCGAGAAGGCTACGCAGGTTATGTACGTGGACCTAATATATGTGCTATAGTTCAGGGTGTCTTATGACTGTGGGAATCATTTCAGGCAACGTTTAGGCTATCGGCAACCAGGTAGTTGTCCAGCTGGAGCGAGCTCATCGTAGCTTCAAGCTAAGCTATCCAACAAGACAGCATAATAGTATACAAGCGCATATACGTTCCATACAAGATACTAGTCACTAATAACCGGAACAACCTGATTACCGTTTCCTTCTTCCCAAGTTGTCCCCAGAATAAAAGTTGATACACTACACGGCCGCATGTTGGCTAGCTTGAATCAAGCTTGGTGCCTGGCGGATTGGAAACCAACTCGTCACCTGACTAAATGGCAGCTTAAGGCGCCTACATGGATCCCAGCCAGCAAGCCCCAGCTGGATTCCAGCTAGGTCCCAGGTTTGAGACCAGAAGTTCACTAGACGTCGTCAGAACGTCGCCGCCACACAGGGTCATAATAAACGTGTACAAATAAAATCTGGCACTATGTCACGCTCTCACAGCCCACCCAGAGTCTACCAGATACGACGAGAGCCTCACCACGTCGTCGTCGAGCATGTCGGCCGAATGTCTTCCGGGGGTATTTTCGCAAAATATTCACATTGGCGTATAAACGAGAGAAAAATAACGGTCAGAACAAGATATTGACCTAAATTTCAAATGCGTGCCTTGCCGCCCTGGTCTAAGTACAGCACAGTAGTGGTATTGACTAGTAGCCTCCTCAGCCGTATCATATCCAACCTGAGAGCTCCAGCTGGGTTCCAGCTTGGTTTTCACTTGGACCTGAATTGATTCCGAGCTTGTTTGACCCTTGAGGCGCCTATCTTGTCCCCAGTGGCACGAGGGCCGGCCGTGTACGACAAACCTCTCAGTTAAGAATAGCTCTCGCGGCCTTCTAGTACAAACATACCTGCGAATCGAGAAAGGCTTTCAACTTGATTTGAAGGCCATGCTTTGGGATCCCATTCGCCAGAGCCATCTCGAAGATATCCTCAAACTTGATAGGCTAACGTCGACTATTGGTAACCTGTTCGTAGTTGGCATGAATAGAGCTCACCTCGTAACGAAGAATACGAAGGTACAACGTTTTGTCACCGGTAATCATCGCTAGCAATTGAGCGTCAATATCTTTAGAGGGAGCGGATTCCTCATCATCTTGAATGTCTTCGGGCGCATATATGGTGGTCTTCTTTTTTGTACGTGTTTTCCGTGGTCGGGGTGAGGCGGACTTGGGTTTGGGTTTGGGTTTGGGTTTGGGTTTGGGTTTGGGTTTGGGTTTGGGTTTGGGTTTGGGTTTGGGTTTAGTTTTACTAGGAGCTGCAGGGGGTGGGGGTTGGTCGGAGGAACCTGAGCGCTTGTCGTTGGATTTGCTCTCAAGTACGGTGGTTGTAGGATTATCCAAAGAGCTAGGTGATGGCGGGCCAATGCGTTTCTTGCAGGATTCATCGTCGTTGGTAGGTGATCTCGAACTGACGAAGGACTTGGGTTTTCCATGGGGAGATGATATCCGGCTACGGTGGCCTGTTCTAGCAGTCTTGCCTTGGGACTCCTGCATAGTCAATGCAAGCAAACCATCCACCAACGAGTCAGTCGGTGATATGGGTCGTTCAACCTCTTCAACGTAATCTTCCCACATGTAGACGCCGTCGCGAGAGTCCCACCCGTCATCATCATCCGATGGTGGCGCATTTAACGCCGGTGAGGTAGTGCGTACCAGTTCAAGAACTGGCGAGTTGAGTATGAGCACTGACCCAGAAGAATCCGGGTCCCTAGTACGGTCATGCAAGACTTTTAGTTCGTCAGAGACCGAGTCGCAAGTAGAAGAATTTATGGATATGATGGACGAATGGATACTGAGGGGAGGGGAGCGCGGGGCGCTGTCGTGAATATCATGGTCGCTAGTCGCAGATAATGGCTATGTCAGTTAGAGTTTGGTCTAACAGGGTCGAAATCTCGGTGGGACTCACAGGGGAGCTTTGGTGAGAGCCCAATGTGAACGAATGTTGCTGGTCTGCATACAAGAGCCCGCTGGCCGAGTCCGTATTGAACATGCTCGTAGTGGAGCCTAGTTTCCGTGTTCAGCAGAAAAGTATTAAGAAAAGTACCTAAACGCACCAAAAAACTTGGAGTTTCCGCCAATCTTGCTAGGAGCAAACACTTGGGTAGCAGGTATATCGAAGCGGTCGCCTTCGGATTCTGGCTTTTGGTTCAGCATTGTCGAACGTGGCTCATTCTCGTCTTGTTGTGGAACGTCAGTGCCTAGCAACAGCGTACTACGCTGGAGAATCGATTTTTGAGCTTCTTCAACCGACTGTAAAGTTGGAGGGCCGGGGGCCTTTCGACGTCCACGCCGTTGAGGGGGAGCACGTTCCTGGACAGTATGAGCGAGCAGAGATTGTGGACCAGCTGGTTCCTTTTCTTTCTCCTTTCCTTTCGCGGCCGCGCGGGCCTTTTCCTCGGAAGCCTCAACAGTCGCCGCTACAATCCTGAGATGTAACGCTTCGGTCCCACACCCATTTTTTCGCGCACAAGCAGTAATATGAGCCCACTTCGACTTGGGTTGTTTGCGCACGGTCCAAGAGTTACCACAGACTACGCAGCCAGTAATGGATGCTATTTGCCCAGCGGAAAATGTTACATCGGCGCCTAGGGGTCCATTTGTGGCGCCGAGATGAAACGTCTTAGGAGACGAAGATGACTTGGCCGATGGTGCAGTTGGGACTTTGGAAGTACTAGGACCTTCCCCATCAGTCACTTTTGACAAGCTAGCAGATCTAGAGCACGCCGAGTAACTAGCGGTGCGCGCGCCACTCGTGCGCTTGTGGTAGACAAAACTGTTGACATCTAGCTGCTTGACAGGCGAGGGCTGACTAGAGGATTTGGTGAGCTGAATAGTACTTGATGCTGGTCGTACCGGTGACTTAGGTTCAGGCGCAGGAGTATTTTTGGGAACTAGCCATGGTGGAGGGGCAACTTGACGAGTAGGTGCAGAGGAAGTTACGAGAGAAGTAGGCATTGTTTGACTGTCTAAATAGAGAAGTACCAGTTAAAATTCTACTCAAATCATCTGAAGAAGGTAAAGCTTTCACACCATTATCAGGGGGCTTGCTGCTCACGATGCTAGAAGATGCACTAGCGGTGGGTTGTGTAAGCTGTGTTGAACGAGATATCCAAGAAGGCGTAGAGTTTGTGACGGGCTCGAGCGTGCTAGAGGAGGGAACAGCTCTTTCAAGCCGTCGTTTGTCAACACGTTCTTGTTCACGTCTTTCAGCTCTTTCTGGTTCGGAGTCTTTTAGAACTGAAATCAGCAATGCGTTCAAGTTAAAACCATGGCCAGACCTACCTTCAATTACTTCCACGTCGGAGTCCTCGTCAATATTGAGCGTAGACTGAGTAGCTGATGTTCGAATCCGTGTTGGAGCCATGATAGATCGAGGGGGAGTGATTTTATGCAGGAAAAAATGTGGTGCAAATGCAAGAATTCGAGACAGTTTGTCCAAGCTATATTAATCAACAGAAATGCAAGTAAACACCCGTCGTTGTAGTGGAAAAGCAAGCCTAATTATCTACAGACGCGGTCCAAGCAGTGATGGGCGCGTCGGCTGAGGATCGGAGCCAAGTCACGTGAACTGATTAGTCAACCCAGTCATCGTGACGGGTGTAGCATGCAATGACCACTAATATCCGCAAATGAGCATATCTCAAGCGCAGACGCTGTTCAACAACCTCGAACCCCACACTATCGCACTCATCTGCGTCCTCTTTATTGGACCAATAATATTCCTTCATCTTGTTTCTGCATTTTTTGGCTTCTCTGCTGGGTACATGATCTTGGACTATATCGGTTTGGGGTGGCTCTGGGGAGATGGCGAGTCGAGGAGCGAACGAAGATCGTCGGGGAAGAAAGGAAAAGGTATAAGGAGGAGAGCAGACCTACTCCAGGACGGATCAGGTACGTTATGCGTCACCATGCGGTTTAGCCGAGCTAACGAATAATTTGTGCAGTATCCAAGGGGTGCTATCCCGGGCTGGTTAATATCTCTGGGACATACTGCTTCTTTAACTCTACAGTACAGGTATAATTATGTACCTAGTATTGCGATCTCCCTCTAAACACTGTTTTCGATAGGCATTCGCATCATTAGGAGCGCTCCAGCCCCAGATTGAAGAAATCCACAAAAACGCAGAAGACTGGGACGTCCCTACACCCGTCTTGGACGCCCTTCGCTCAGTGCTCATAGGTCAGCTTGTTCATCCCACCCACAGCTGTACTCGTGGCAATAGATGCACTGACACGCGTCTTCCGCCCATCCATCACCAAACAGATCTCAACACCCCGCACCGTCGACCTTCATCATTTAGACCATCCGAAGTGATCAAGGCTCTCTCAGACTCGGATTCGGGCAAACGAAGTGCCTTGTTTGCGTCTCGCGAGCACCAGGATGCGCAAGAGCTCTTCCAGCTCTTATCAAGCGTCGTACGGGATGAGGCGGCTAATGTGCTACAAGAGCGAATGAGAGAGCGAGGCCTGGGCGGATTTGCAGTTGAGGCGCCTGGCAGTTCGGACGTTGACGTTCATAGTCGGAGTGTGTTCGATGGGCTCATGGCTCAGCGCCGGAGCTGCGTGGAGTGTGGATACACAGAGGCCGTTCGGCATTTCGCATTTGATAATGTTTCTCTTTCTGTTCCTCCCTTGGTACGTTTACGCATTCACACGGAGGTCGACGAACTAAAGATTCATGGCTTACAGCCTAACACTACATTACACCAATGTCTCCAAGACTATACTCGCCTCGAAATTTTGGAAGACTGCCTCTGCAGCAACTGTTCAATGATAGCCACGCATAAGCGCCTCCTAACAGAGATCGAGCGACAGAAGTTCGAAGCAAGCATCGCAATGCCGGGAGAGACGGAGAAACCTAAAGCTACGACTTCGAAACGGAAGCGAGAACGAGAGATTCGGAAGCACGAAGAACTGGTACGAAAGGCTTTGACCGATAGAAAAGTGGAGGAGGAAATCAAGGGCTTGAAGATGGAAAAGGTGTATAGTAAGCGTTCAACGAAGCAGGTCATGATTGCGAGGGTAAGTAGCTCTCAAGCTCTGATTCTAACAGACGCTTGATTACAACTCTACTACAGCCCCCGCCTGTGCTTGCACTCCACCTTCAGCGATCAGCTTTCTTCGGACGAGCGGTCAAGAACCCATGTCGAGTTTCCTTCCCCGAGCACTTGGACATTACCCCCTTCACGACCTCTGGTCAGCTTAACACAGTACCCACACTCCCAATCTCTCAACCTACAACCCCAATCATGACCCCAGTCGACGGTGCACCATTCCACTTTCCCGCTGCGAACGGAGTCCCTCTCGGTCTAAACTCACAGTTGTTCCCACCCAAAAGTCCGATCTCCCCCACGGCATCAAACATAACATACCGCCTCGCAGCTGTGGTCTGCCACTATGGTGCCCACTCGTATGGGCACTACGTCACGTTCCGGCGCATTCCTGGCGACCGGTGGATACGAGCGAGCGACTCGGATGTCGTCGAGGTTTCACTCCGGGACGTACTCAGTGAAACTATGGGGACGTTCATGCTTTACTATGAGCGCTTAGACGAAGAAAAGTCCGAACAAGAGGACAAGTCGAGAGAGCCCAAGGTCTCCGTAGGACTAGGCTCAAACCACACGACCTCGATGGTATTGCCAGCTGATTCGGACATTGAGAAGATACTACGTGTGCCTCGAAATTCGTTCCGGCCACGAGTGCTTCGAAGCGTCTCTCTCATGTCTTCATCTCGGGCGTCAAGCATCGCACCTAGCGTTGTCACAGCTTTAGAAGATGTCGATGAGAGGTCTACGATAAGGTCAGAATCCCCGTTGCCTATACGGTCAAGGACACCGTCAAGGACTCAGCCTGTACGAGCCCAGAAGTCACCTCCAACGTCGCCACCTAAGCTGCGTCGTGTGCACTCACCACGACCGTTTGCGCGCAACTCTTTACCTGCTGTAGCATCCCCATCATAATAGCTTCAGGCTCTATGTAAATGAAATTTCTACTATGTTAGGTTAAATGGCTTTGTTTTGACGTTGACACGTGTTTGCATACCTTAGCGTACGATGACGTACTCAGCAAATAGTTTCCCTCACAACAAAATAGTCAACCAGCAAATGCCATAATGAAACATACAATATGCAGATCATAATCAATACGGTCCGACGCTCACAACTAGCAGCTCGGTATGTACAAGTACTCCTCGTCCCCAGCCAAAGCAGTGAAGTGAAATCACAGTTTAAAAAATGCAACAGAAGATAACAGAACAAGTCGTGGAATAGTTCGTTTCATCAGACTTCACTGGTTGGAACCCTCTGCCATCTACATCTACCAGTAGACGTGTCGCTCCACCTGGCGGTATCGCTGAGGCTGGTAGGTCGTGGTTCGGCGGACGCGAGTCACGGTGGGGTACCTATGAGCGGAAGTAAAATTAGTTGCTATTGTTTTGGCTCCGCAGGTCGATAGGCACGTACCAGGCGTGGTAGTAGTCGGGCTGGCCGTCTATCTGGACCTCGACGATATGACGACCCTGCAGATAAAAGATTAATAGAGTAGACTGTCTAGTCGGATGAGCACGTACGAGAGCATCGTAGTGGTGGCCGACGACAAGGCCTTCACGGCGGGAGTGCTGAACGTTGACCGCAACAATGTCACCGGGCTGTAAGGGTCGAAAAAATTGTCAGAAAGGTCGAGAAGACTTTATTGCGCGTCATTGACGTACAATGATGTCGCTGGTAACCTCCATTATAGTGTGTTTGGTTGGAAAGGCGGGTAGGTGACTAGTGACTAGTGATGGACCCGGAGAGGGATGGAAGAGGAGCAGTGAGCTGGTGGTGAGTGAGGAGAGAGCGAGGCGCAACGGCCTGCTTTTAGAGGCAAAAGCTTTGCTTGTCCAGGGTGTCGCACAACAGAAACGAGGCGCGGAGTCCCTGACTTCCCACAGAGATTCCCGACGGCGACTATGCACCTGATTGGCTGGCGTGACAGGTTTGCCTCGTGTTTAGGGTTCTTCTTTTGTCGGGTGACCGTAACGCCGATACCCATGCGGTCACATCTCGCGTCACTCCACACTCTAAGCCTGATTCAGCCCTACCAGCCTCGGCAAACAATATATTCGTACCCTAGATCTGGCGTGGGGTGGAAATTTTGCCCGCAAGACGCCATATTTGCTTGTTGTTTTGAGGTGCAGGGATCATGTGACTCGTCTCAGTCACGTTACTCACTTGCTTGTAGATGCTTGCCATATCAACAATAGAGTGTGACTGCAACCCGGCGGATTTTCAGACAGGACATATATCCGAATCCCCGCCTCGAGTTGATTGCCTCGAGGAGAACAAGTCAATACATGTGTTATCCTACCACGTTAGAGAAACGTGCATACAACCGTCTCACAGCATTGCGGAGGAGTCGTCCCAGTTCCCATCCGATGCCTGAACTGGGGTCGCTCAGAACCGGTTTGCCTTGATCCCCTGCGGACTGAACGTGTCCTCCTTCGGCCAGCCGCTCCCGTATGCCAGCGACAATGAGGTTTCCCGCGCTAGCATAGCATCTTTCCATTTCAGCTTGGCGAGTCAGTAAAGGTCGTCGAACAGCATATGGTGCCACCGTGTTATATCGACGAATGGCATCATTCGCCTCGCGGATCGCTGCATCATGGAACTTTTCTTCCAATCGCTCCCATTCCGCATCGCGAATTCTGGTCGCTGCTTCGGAGCTTAGGCCTTCGAGAGCAGCTGTCGAGTAGGACAGTGGTATTATGCGCAGTGCCCGGCGCATCCAACCGCCAAGTAAGAGTTCTCGTGTTTGCAAAGTAGCTTTTTCAGCATCTATGCGCAACAAAATGAACTCGCCGTTACTAAACAAGCTACCAAAACGCTGACCTTTTTGTAACTCGACCCAAGGTGGAGCTGCATCATTCTTTCTGACGATCCTGTTCATCAAGAATTCTTCTCGTGCAACAAATGGGTTCATTTCGTCAGCCGTGCGCCGAAACGGTTTGCCCCGCTGAAAGCTAACTGCATCAATGCACATCAAATAACTTGAAATGGTACATACTCCTTCCAGTTTGTCAAACGCCCCTGTTGCTTTGGCATGCTAAAAACCCAAAGACGTGACGTACATGAGCAAAATATACCCAGATTTAGGTAAACCCGCCAAAACCCACCTGGATTCTCTCCTCGATCAGCGCATTCCATCCACGCATACTCACAGGATTCGGTCGCATCTGGCCACCACTCCCTTGCCCGTGCACTCCTGCTCGATAATCCAGAGTCGAGTCCCGTGCGCGATCCAATCTACCCGCTCCTTCGGCGAACCGCTTCTCGGCCTTTCGCTCTGCACGGCTACGGGCAGACAGCGGATCGCCGGAGGTGGGTTTTGCAAAGGGACTGGACGTGACAGGCCGGGGTGGGGTGGACACAAAGTTTCCTAGCCTGATAGACGCTTGAGCGTGACTTGGGACTTTGAAAGTGACAAGCCATGGGGGAAGTGGGTCTCCTGAGGACTCTTGTTCCGTCGGCTCAGGGGAAGGGGATGGCCTGGGCTCCGTAAATGCGCCTCCGTGTACGATCGTCGATTCAAGTTCTGACCAGCCACTACTCTCCTCGCTAGGATTAACTGGTCGGCTCGAAACCCAAGGCAGGCTGGCCTTGAGTTTTTCATCTGCTGTTTGAATCTGACCAGTCCGCAAGGGTTTGTACCTAGCTCAAATACAGCGAAATTAATAAGTTTCGCATACGCTGCATTAAAATTAAATTACTTGTCCATGAGCATACGCAACACCGTATCTTGCACTCGCTCGTCCCCGTCCCAATTCTCGTGTTTGTTCATAATTGTATCAGCTTGAGACGGTTTGAAACGTCTCTCAGCCTCTTCTTTCTCTTCGGCCTCAGCATCGGCAAAGAGCTTGGCACTAGCTGATCGGTGGTTATGCCTCGCCAATCGCTTAGGCCTGTAAACCAAGTGGCTATGGCTAGATGTATTCGCACCAAAAATAGATCTGAAACTAGAATTGAAAGCACGCATTTCTGAAACAAAAAGATTTAGAGAAGGGGAAAAGGAGATATGCGAGGAGCCTGAGTGCTGCTGAGGGAGTTGCCCATAAGATCGGCGATGACAGCCTATCTGACAAATCGAGCGTGACAGGCGATCATTGTTTGGCACTGCGTGACCATACTTCAAATTCGATTTACTCAAGAGGATGGTTTTCGCCGGGGGCAGCATGTGCCGCAAGAAGTTGCTCTACCTTAGTTCACCAACGTAGCGTCAATTGTTCTCGAGCCGTTTGTCTAAACTGTGGTGGGTCGGTGGTAGGTCTCGGCGCCCTGATGTATCGAAATATTGTCGTTCGGCTCCGGTGATTTTTCTGAAATCTCCTTTCCGGACACAAAGGGTAGGGAAAACGGAGCCGGCTATCCTTATGCTGTGCAAGATCAAAAAGGAGTTACTAGAGAAAGGTTTGGCTTATGGAGGTCATGTCACATTCGGTTGTCGGCCCGTTATTGCGCCCCGCCACTCGCAGCAGCAGCGTGCTTGGTTCTTTCCAAAGTCGGCGAAAGAGTATATACACTTATACAATCTTTAAGGCTTATTGAAATAAAATAAAAAATGTCGCCGAGACACGGTATATACCAAACTTTGTGTGGTCAGCAGAGGGAATGTTTCAGTTGAGTCGGTCGGGCGATCTGGAGTGGGGACGAACCTCCTTGAGAAAATGATATTTATTCACACTACGGGTCCAGGGTGGTTGTGGTAAGCGAGAGCCCATATCCTTCTATGATAACAGCTCCTTACCCATTGAAGTTCTGCCATGTATTATGTTTACTATCTGCACAACTGGAAGCCCCCCTATGGTTAACAATAGTTGAGTATATGCGCTACTTTCAAACATTAAACCTCCTTCCCGGATGTACTAAAGCTAAACATACAACCCCAGCATGTTTGTGAGACGATTATCAGCAGGAGGCATGCTCGCAAGTCTTAGATCACTAGCCATTCTTGCATGAATACTTCAGTCCATCAATCAACCCAGAGCCCGCTCTCAGTGGCACTTTGGTCGAAATGGGACATTGGAAGCATAGTCGGGTCTTGAGTGTGCTTTGAGGGTTCCATAACTCCACCCATCTATCCCGCCTCTAATTAAAGCCCTAGAGCAAAGCAGTGTAATTCTCACGAAAACGTTGCCCGAACGTCCGCAAACATCTCTTTTCGTGGCTCGCAGGGGTATACATTTTGGGTTGAGCAATCAGCTAGAAATGGTACCACAGAGGTCACCAGTTAATTCATGTGTTCGTCACTGAAAGTGCAGAGGTGTATACCTCGAACCTGGCTTGAAACTGGCGCTAGTTCTGATTGAGCGAGGTCATTCAAATTTATTCAACGGTAATTTTAACACTGGTCTTATCTCCTCACTTTCAGTTCAGTCAATCAACCCAAAGCCCGCGGCTCTTGTGCCATTCTTCAATACTCTCGTCACCATAGCCTTGGAGAGGGGAGCTTCCTTCTGGGACGGGAACATAGTCGGGGCAGGAGCTGCGCATGATCGTAAGCGTGTTTTCAGCCTTTGGGAGTGGGGAGTCGATAGCTGACGCAAATGGATAAATCTAAACAGCCAGTTAGTAGGAATATAAGTAGTCATCGGTTCGACCTACTCACCCATTCATCGTACGTTGGATCATGAAGCCAGAGCATGCTGGCGCAGTTTTGACAGAAGAAACGCTTAGACGTCAACGGCTTCCCAGTTTCGCTATGCTTTGGAGTGTACTGTCTAAATAAAACGCACGGTTAGTTTTGGAGCCCTCAGGTTCAAGCTAAACACACTTTAGGTTGTTCTCCCCGTCAATTGAAAGCGACTTAGTCAAGCCCATGATGTTGACACTGTTGCTCGGTGTCTGAAAAACCTCTCGGCGCGATTGAAGCGAATCATATGCTTACCTCCCCATAAAGCCTCCGACCTGCCACAATCAGAGTAGCTTTAACGGATAAAGAAAATTGCCGCAGACGCGGCGCTCACCTTGCGACATATGCCTATATGTTGGGGGTTAGTTTGATTAGTTATCACTAACATCGAGAGTAACAGGAGGACTTACTACATTGGCACAGCTATTCTCCAGTCGCAGAACAGTCAGTATGGTGCTCTAATGGATGTAATTTACTCGCCTGATATGGCACGGGGGTGTTAGACAGGAACTTGAAACGAACAGCACCACAATGGCATGATCTATGGTAGATGCAGGTGAGTTCTTTGATTTATTCTTAAGGTTGCACGCACTAACCCCTTGAGCTCGGCTGGCATAGCTGAATCGGGGGTTGGGTGTATCTGTAGGGTTTCTGGCGATTGCACGGTGGTGGTTTACTTGCGCGAGGAAGGCACTGGTGTGGGCTAACAATGATGTCACGCTAGAATCACGGATTGCTCAGCGTTACCTAATTAGCCGTAATAGACGCCTGTTTCTTTTTTGTAGCCTTTTAATTAGTAAAAGGAAAATAGCGATATATTCGCAGGTTGGGTATAGGCTTAGTCTTATAGTTATAGAGATACATAGCTAGGTGTATACATAGATTGATTACAGAAAGTACTCGGCAGGAGGCCGCTTGGCGGGGATTGAGCGTGTGTCCTGTTCAGCTGTGTTAGAGCGGCCTTTACAGGAACCAAACGCGCATTACCGAGGGTGCATGCCTGAATACTTTGTATTCTTGACGTAGATTCTCGTCGAGTTCTAGAATAGACGCAACGTTACCGCACCTAGTGAAACAGGATAGTCAGCGCTCGTGGAAAACAAACAAATGCCGCTGCATACCTATAGCAATAGTTTGGTGCGCTCCAAACAGTTACAATAGTTTGATCAAACATTAGTTTATAACCTTCCATGGCCAGTTGGTGTGCTCGCGCAATAAGGTCAATAGCGTTATGGTGAGCGAACATTTTTGCAACCTTGGCTCCGAAAAGGAAACCAGCTCCTCGAGGACTCAATCCCCAGTCGGCAATATCGTCTGGGTCGGACCACAGTAAATCGCACATTGCGCCGTCGTGAGGAACTTCTTGTTTCCGATCGATAGTCCGAATCTTCAAATGAATCGAGTTATAATAACCAAAAATCCTACTGATGGCTTGTCCTACCTGATCTATTGCATTAATGTTTGGGCTTAGCCCTCCGTGGACGCAGAAAACCCGGCCATCGACTACTGCACCAAGTGCGAGGTAGTCGAAGACTTCGCAGCAGTACCTCCACACATTAGCACTCCCGTACTTTCGCTGGCATTCATCGTAGAATCCATAGACCTACATGTTCATGGTTAGACACAAGCCGATGCTTCTGTAATCGAGCGTACTTGGGTGATTTGTCTCGACTCGTGGTTGCCACGAATTAAGGTGATACGGTCGGGATAACGAACTTTGAAGGCGAGAAGGAGCAAGAAGGTTTCAACGCTGTAAAATCCTCTGTCCACAAAGTCGCCTAGGCAAGTTACAACACTCAGTAGATACTGGGGAGGACACGTTCGTTGGCGTACCCATAAACAGGTAGTTTGTTTCCGGACAGAATCCTCCCATTTTAAATAGCTCAATAAGGTCAAAGAATTGACCATGAATGTCTCCACATATCTATCCCGTGATTATTAGTTATTTTCATGAGTGTGAAGTATTTACAATGTACTCACCGTCACTGGTGCATCAACATATTGAACGTTGCCCTCCTCAATGAGAATCTCACGAGCTTTCAGGCAAAGCTCTTTGACTTGATTTTCTGATATTGGTTCGCATCTTTTGAGTTGTTCAATCTGACTAACAGAACTCCAAGTTAGTACACAATAAGATCGACAAGAAATACCCACTGACAGGTCGAGGTCACTCGGCATGCTGTTGGCGGGAGAGAAACGCGTAGTATATGTCAAGGATTGGTGGAGAAGCGTTTAAACAAAAGGTAATCAAGTTGGGCCTCAATGTGGCGGGTGATGAAGAGTTTAGAGCGCGTACGTTGTTTACACTTGACAAAGGCCGGTCCAATTTGATTTTATCAAGCTCATTGGCGCTAAATGATCAAATTGAGCTCCGTGTTGGCTCCAAGGCCAAGCGCTGAAAGCTGAAACAGTTGCGGGTATTGCAGTGATTAATTCTAACAAGTCGCATGTAAAAACGGACAAAAAAACAAGATAACGCATGATCTACAACGTAGTAGCAGCAACAAACAAAACCCAGTCAATCATAAACAAAGTATAGCCGGACTATTTGCGTGGGGCGGCCTGTAGCTGTCTTCTCCGCACAACGCGGTCCTCATAAATTTCTGTGTCGATCGAATCGACTGTAAGGAACCGCCACACGTGAACCAGTTTCGTTTGCCCATATCGACGGACACGACCAATGGCTTGGGTTTCACACGCATCATAAATATGAGCGGACGGAGTGAGTAAAGGCGATAGGAAGATTGCGTGGTTTGCCGTCGTAAGGTTACTAAATACAAACAACTGTGAGCATAAATACTTCAAAATTTAGATGTTATAGGCTCACGCTCCGCTAGCGGATTCGTCCATCACGTTGAGCAATAATACTCGGTCGCTGCTATCTTCTTTCTGGAAAGAATCCAGAGCTTTCGACTTAGCACTCGCAGTACCTTGTATTTGAAGGAATTTCATCTTGCTCATCGTGAGCGCCGCGGCAACTTTCTTCATCAGGTCCGGGAACTGAACAAAAATCAAGACGCGTTCTTTCTTGGATATTTTGGTTCTGAAACCATGTCAGTTAATTAAACGATAGATCAATAGAGCCCGAGGACTTACTTGATTAGATCCATGATTTCTTCGAGTTTCTTGCCAAAATGCTTGCCATCGCGGTCTCGAGGCTCATCTTTGCCCAAGCTGCTAGCTTTAACCACGTTGTGGTCGCGTGCGCCGGCTGCACAGCCTCCAACATCGGCACCGCGCTTGTAGGCGAGAACGCAAACCTCGCTACCCAACGATGCGGCCTCGCGGACACAGCGTTCGCACCCCATGTGTCCGCAAGAGGACAAGAGTGCAATATCTTCCCAAGGGAGGTTCTTGCGGTCGCATGAGGCGCAATCAACAACCTTCTCATGGGCACGGTCTTGTTGTAGATCACGAACGGCGACGAAGAAGCGGTGGGAACGAACGCGAGCGACAAGTTCCTTGACGAGCTTTCGTAGGACGTGGGTATCTTCGCGGAGTTTCCAAGCACGGTCTGCGATTGTCTCGGGTTTCGGTACGCTCTTTCCAGACGTTTTGACTTTCTTTTCCTTCGATTTGCCGTTGGACGAAGCAGCAGGAGCGGACGATACCTTGGTTTTGCCTGGCGAGCAACCCGCTTGCTCCATAAGCTCGAGTAGTATCTTGGTTGCATCCGCGTCACCGACTCCCTTCTCTCGAGTGACTTTAATCCATTCGCCAAACGGAGTAGTGTTTTCGGATTGTTCCCGGAGAACGAGCGAGTGCTGCTCCTGCATCTCGGGCAGAGTCTCTGCCAACTCTTGTTTGCACGCTTCGAGTTGACGTTCTCGCTCCTGTACGATAGCTTCGCACTCGAGTACGGCATTTTCGGCATCTTCAATGTCCAAATCGAAGTGAGAGCAGCGTTTTAGGAGCGCCTCTTCGGCCGACCTACCGATGAATCATGAGTACGAATCAAGCTAAGTTATATACATCACTTACTGGCTTTCACCAAGGGCAGCAGCTAGCCGCTTCTCACGGTCACCATCCGTCTTCTTGGTTTTTTTGACGTTCATGTCGAGAGCTTGCAAGTGGTGTTTGAGCTCGAGGTAAATTGCTCGCTCGGCCGCAGGCAGTTTAACCGACATGACATGCTCCTCGGATTTAATCTCGTCGATTTCGGCCACATTCTATGTTGAGGGCGGGAGTTAGCAGATGGACGTCATTAAAGTCCCGAAAGCTTACTTGGCGCACGAACTGGTTCAAGAAATTCTGCGCGACTTCGTGTCGACGGGTGTGCCACTCCAAACTGCGGACGTCGCGGAAAGAGTGAAAGCTCTCAGCAGCTGCAAACATAGTCAGTTTCAAAACAACCGCGGACTCGGACGCATATACGCACCGGTTTCTTCCTTCCTCCGCTTCTTGACCAAAGCCGAGGTACCAATGCTGTCGTCGTTAATACCCAGATGAATTCCCAAGAATATAGCGATCGTCTTGACAGCCGCAAAGTCATGAATCGGGGGAGTACCGGAAAGCACCCAGCGGAATTGCGCTTGGAGGTGAGTGATGAGCGAGTGAGCCTTGCCCTCTAGGTACGTGTACTCGTCAACCACAACTCGCTTAAAGTTGAACGCTTCGAGCGGCGGTGACTTCATCTGCTTCCAGTCTTTGCGAACCTTGTCCGACTTGAGATCCCACGGGTCCTGCTGCACGCGCGACTTCTTCTCCTTGATCTGTTTCTTGACGTTGTCAGGCGAGTCCGAGTCTCCTCCGGAGTCTCCTTCGGTCTTGCGTTTCTTCAGAGGTGGTCGCTTCACCGCCGCTTTAGGCTTGGCCTTCGGCTTTGCAGGAGCCTTGGCCTTACCCTTTCGCTTTGGCTTCTCGTCCTCGTCCGAAATCTCAATGGGCTCGTCGTCCTCGTCCTCGCTTGGGGCGCCATCAGATCCCACCTCGGACTCACTCCAGGCGTCGCCTTCGGCTTCGAAATCCTCGTCTTCAGAGGTCGCCTTACGTTTCGCCTTGTTGACCTTGGGCTTCGCCTTGGCACTCGACTTGCCAGCCGATTTGGAAGCTCCGGCGCGTTTCGGCTGCTCTTCCTCCTCAGAGTCCGAGTCGGGGATCATAATCGGGTTGCGCGATGCGGTCCGGCGTGATTTCTTCGAATCGTTCGTCTCCTCGATTTTGATAGCGGTTTTGGCACTAGAAGACTTGGCGGGCAAAACGACTTCCATCACCATCTTCTTTTCAGACTTGATCTTGACCGGCAGCTGAGGAGGGGGACTGGAGGGTGCCGAGGATGGCGGGGCAACTGAAGAGACAGGTGACGACGGAGGAGGCGAAGGCGAGGGAGTGCGCACACCAGCAGCTTTTTCCCGGTACTGTTTGCCTTTGAGGCGTTTCTTCAAAACGAGATTCATCTCCTCATCGGCTGAAAGAGTATTCGGTGACTATAAACTTCATCGAAAAGACACAAAACTCACCCTTTTCGAGCGCCTTCACCATTTCATCCCAAACCGCCTTAGACCCGTCCTTCTGTAATCGCTTCACTTGCTCTTTGACCTTCTCTAGAGCCAACTCGAGGTTCACGTTGAAGTGACGTCCATCCGCACGAGGAAGGTCGCCCACGCCAGCGAATGCGGTGAGATTCTCCAGATGTTTGTCGCTCTTGAATAGACTCGACGCGGCAATGACGATATCAGCGTCGATGATGTCCTGGATGGTGAGGCCGTTCAGGTCCTTCTGATCCTTGATGACCACAGTTTTGAAGGCCTTTGGCGCGAATTTCTCCACCTCAGATGGCCACTGTAATGCCAGATGCGGGGGAACAACCGTAAGCGTCGCATTCGTCTTGATTCCGCCATCGACCACATCGTGCTTGAAGACGGGTCGGGGCTTTTCGAGAGTTGAAGCAATAAGCGCCAATGTGATCGCCGTCTTGCCGTATCCGACCTCGTCCGCGAGCACACCGCCACGAACATCGATCTTGCGCTCCGCCTTGCCCTCTGCGCGCCATCCAAGCGGTTCGAGCAACGCCTCAGCGATTTCTTCCTCAATAAACTCGGGAGGGTTCTTCTCCTGCGCAAGCATCCAATGTAGGGAACGGAGCTGTTCAGGTCGGAGGGGCGTCTTGAAATGTTTCGGCTGTGCGTTCTGGGGATCGCGTCGATTGCTCTTGAGCACGAACGCCGGCAGATTAAGCTTGACAGGCGGGACGAAGTTCGTCGTCAGGCGATACGAGAGTTGGACCGGGTTCGTTCGTCCCTCCGTCGGCAGATTCGCCAGGGCCCGGTGCGCAAGCGTCGCGATATTAACCCCAATCTGGAACGTGCCAAGTTGGGACTCCTCGTCATAACGCAGCTGCGTAACAAACGGCGAGGGGCGATTCTTAAGCGCTTGCTCGTACGGGCCTGCTTGCTGCTTGTCCTCAATCGCATAGAACCGCCTGTTGTGCTTGAACCAGAGAATGGCCGGCGGGGTCGGCGCGCAGCGTTCGCAATTTTGGTGGTCTGCACCATCAACGGCATCGAGAGCGCGCCACTCGGACAGATGGTCGATGTCACGAACGCGTTCTGTCAGCCAGGTAACAGCGCGGTACGTCCCACGCTCGTGAACCTTGTCGACCTCGGTCCATTTGTTATGCGGCCAAACGGGGTCGGGGTTTGGGCCGAGTGGAACCTCGCAGACGAGGAGCGCATGGGCGTGGGCGCACGAGTCGGCCTCGAGCCTGAATTCGATAGCTTTGGAGCAAGCATAGACAGTCGCGCCCTTGCTAGATGCGGGCTATAGCACATTGTAAGTACGATTCCCAAGAGCGAATAAAAAGAACCAAACATACTTCGATCTTGAGAGGCGCTTTCGCCCACTTCTCCCCTATCACACACTTCACAGCTTCCTCTTCGACATCCTTCGGCCTCCACCTAGCCGACAACCTCATCTCTACTGGCCGCGTCTCCCCATACTCCGGCCTACGCGTCGTCTTGGCAATCACGAAACTATCAGTCTCGAAGCTTCCACCGCGAGACGGGTCGAAGAACAGGTAAAGCGGCGGTCCGTCCTTGTCACCAGTTTCCCGGACATGCAACGCTCCAGCAGCGGTCCCACATTTGTCAAGCAGACGGTACTCGCCTTCAACGGGCGAGACGCCCTTGCCTTTGAGGCTCAGCTTGCTCCAAACGACCTTGTCCCGGTGCTTCCCCTGCAATCCCAGACGGGCCTCCCAGCTTGGCACCTTTTCGTCCTTGCCCTTGATCTTGATCTCCAGGTTCTGAGTCTCGGGAACCGCGACCTCCCACCCGCCGACGCTCAACAAGTCCTTTGCGTCCGAACCAACCACACATCGCGCCAAAGGTTGGGCAAGCACCGACCTCTCCAACGCTCCACTTGCTACACTCGTCGCTGGAACGCCGTATAGCCTCCACTCGGGCCCATGAGGATATATATGCAGCTCTAAGCGTGCAACCGGTGCCTCGTAGATGGCGACCCAGATCTCTTGTCGCTTGAGCGTAACGAATCGGAGCTCGACGTCCTTGATGAGTTGCAGCGCACGCCGCACGATATTCCTTTTCGACGCGTCCGAACCGTCCTTGGTGACCTTCTTGGGCTTCGTGTCCTCTCCCCCGTCCGAGTTTTCGGCCATCTCGTCGTCCTCGTCCTCACCCAATGCCTTCAGAGCGCCCTTAATTCCTGCTATCTTGACGCACATGGGCAAAACCCGCTTTAGAGCGCGCTCAAACTCGCGCGGCTGTAATCTCGACGGCTCGTGAACGACCTTCCCTTCGAGCTCCTTCAATTCGTCCTTCTCTCCCGACCCGTCTCCGAAAACGACATCAACATAGTCGTGCTCGGGCCTCCCCGCGCAACGAGCACACGCTGTCGCACCACACGCGGTGCAACGCTTGATAATCGCATTGGTAACTCCCGTTCGGCCCTCGCAGACACACAAGCGGACTGTACGTGCCGCCATCTCGCGCAACGCTGGCAAGGAGAGCGCCTCGTCCTCGGAGGTTGCGGTGCTCGTCAGATCTAGGGGGCGTTCGGTCAACTCTTCGATCCCTACGATCCGGTTTTTGATCTTCTCCTCGTCTTCATCTTCGACGTCCTTCATCTTGACTTCGCCGTCACCCGGCTCCAGGAGCTCGTAGGCGAGAACGAGGGCAGAGATAATGGCGGTTCCAACGACGGTGGTACTCATCGCATTGCCCGCCAGGTCCATGAGCTGATCCTCCGTCTCGCGAGTAAGCAGGAGCTCGTCGATAGGCAAGCCCTGAAGTGAAAGCGCCTCAAGCCCAGTCATAGGGCCGCCACGGGCAGTGAGGAAGGGGATCATGCTGGGGGTCAGGCAGGGAGAAATCCCGAGCCGCATACTGAGATCCTGGCGATCGACATTTTGTGAAAGATTCCAAACTAAGCTATCAAAGAATAAATCAGCCTGCGAAAAAGGAGGCGGGTAAGTGTACTCACGATTTGTTGAGCGGATCGATACCCTTTTGCGCAAAAGTCAAATACAGGATGTCTGAAAGGTCCCAGACACGCTCAACCTGCGCCTTCCACCAGTCGATCCAGGAATAATCCGGGACCTGACAAAAACCACCTAACAAGCTCAATATATCAGTTCACGAGCTCACAAACAAGCTAGTAATTCGACACTCACTCTCGTCCCAACCAGTCATTGGTCGCTTGGTCCCTAAATCCTTCGTAAACCGCTCCTTTTGGTGCCGACTCTCGCACCGCCCCCAGTCAGTCTTTCCAGCACGCTTGTCCACGCCTGCATCCTGCACCATCTTCGCCCTCGCCGTCCAAATGCGTGGGTCGTCACCTTCGAGTAGGAATGCATCGAGTGGGGCACTCGCAGGACGAGCCATATCCTTGACGCGAGCAAGCCAGTCCTTGACAAGGACGGACGCGGATTTTGATTTCGCTTTAGAGTTATCAAGGGCAATGCAGTAGCCTCGCGTGCGGGTATGGGGTATATAGTATTGTTTGGTATCAAAACGGGCAGGCTGAGCTGCGTAGTCGATCGACTCGAGTTTGCGAACAATCTGTGTGACAATGTTGTTAATAAATGAAAAGAGCATACAGAGATTACACGAACCTCTGGCCATGGGGCACTGCATACATTCTCTAGAATAACAATAGGAGGGCGGCAGCGTTTGACCCAGCTAAGCATCCCGTGAAAAGTATTAGACGACCTATATAAAATTATTAGCTACTGTGAGTCACTCATAAACTAAACCAACGCACTCTCCGCCCGCATCGATACCCAACCTCGCATTGTTGAGGTTGGAGAAGTCGACACAAGAAGTTCCTGCAATTAAAAGGTCGACCTTTCCGGGCACGTCCGCCTGAGCACCATATGCGGTCGTGCTGTGGATTGGTCAGCAACTGCAGAGAGCCAGATATGGTTGAAGAGATACGCACGCCTGTTTACGCCCAAGCTCACAGACGTCACGGAACAGCAGTGGCGGGCTAAAATTACGCTCGATGTACGCCTGTTTAAAGGGCTCAATCTCGCACGAAAAGACGTGTTCGACAGTCATGGTGTTACCCATGGCACGCGAAACAAGCCCAAGAGCTAGTAGGGGCGATTCCGTGCCACTACACATAGTAGCGACGCGTAGGGGTCGGCCACCAAGTCGGTTTGCGACCTTTTCGAGTTCGGGAGTGCGATGGACGATATCGACAAACATATCGGGAATCGAGGCTATAGGTGGCAGATGGGATGTTTCGGGGGCAACTCTTTGCTTCTTGCCATTAAGAGCGACTGAGATGGAGAAATAAGCTTAAAGATACACTAATTTCTCAAAACCTTACCTTCAGCAGGCGCGTCTGTATCAGTCTGGTCTCCATCAAACTCTTCCTCAGAGCTTGGATCCGTTTTACTAGATTTTTTAATTCCCAGCTTTCCGTCCCCAAAAGCAAGCTTGGTTTGACCACTACCGGTCGCTGTTTTCTTTCTCGGAGGCATCTGTGGGATGGTATGAGTAAAACCAAGAGGCCTGTTGGGGTTTAAATGTAGAGACGCGCAAGTCACGTGCGGTAAACAATCAGTCAGATTCAAATGTATCAGTCATCGAACCACCGCGAGCCGCGTTGGGCGAGTCAGCCCTACATAGAACCTTCCAGTCGTATCATTTTGTTTTGTCTGCTGAAATGACTTATAGACTTCTCTCGCGTACCTTGTGCCGAAACTACCGCACCAGTCTCGGGGTCCGATGGCCAAACATTGCCCGCCCGATGTCAACACAATCATCCCCAGAAGAGGAAGATCCAAGAGAACAAATCAAACAGTTTGGAATCTATACACCCGTACTCTCCGAAAATCCTCTGGCGACCGGTACATCTCATATACTATGTAAGACCGTTCCATCGCATATTCCCCTACCACCATATGCACGGCCGAAGTATACGGCCGACCGGCCGCCGCCATATCAAGGGAATGGGCTAATTCGACTTGGAACGGAAGATGAACGCCGAGTTCGAAGAGCCGGAGCTCTGGCTGCTATGACATTGAATCAAGCCGAGACGATTGTGAGGGTGTGTACACGCATATACACTGTACCCTTCCTTCGCCTATCCCCGTACTAGCCAGGTATCACATCCGAAGAGATCGATAACTTACTTCACGAATTTATTGTGTCACATGGGGCGTATCCTTCTCCTTTGAACTACGTGAGCCAGTTGAGATTGTAGACTAAATGCACAACTCATAATGACTTAGCCCTCTCCCGAAGGCTCATATCCCAAAAGTACCTGCGTCAGTATTAACAACTGCCTAGTGCATGGTATCCCAGACTCGTACGGATATTATTCCCTTCATACACTTCGCCCCTATCTAAATATTCAGTAGCCGCGAGCTGGAAGACGGTGACATCCTCAATATAGACATCACAGTCTATCTCGATGGCTTTCACGGCGATACATCCCGTACATTCCTAGTTGGTAACGTTGTAAGTTTATCCTGTGGCCCCACCTTTTTACCTTGGCCTCACGCACAACAGGACACGCAGGGTCAACAATTAGCCGCCCTTTCAACCCGCGCTCTCCAGGCAGGAGTCTCAGTTTGCCATCCCGGGGCATATTTTAGGTCGATTGGCGCAGCCATCGAGGACGCTGTGTGTGGAGTAGAGAAGGAATTCGGATATCCGTATGTTATTTCAGGGCAGTTTACAGGACATGGGATTGGGAGAGTGTTTCATCGACCACCCTGGATTATACACACCCGTAAGCTACGTTTAATTCATTTATTTTCTACGTAATAGTTGGCTTATCGCTGGGACGACACAGGAAATGACGAACCCGGCATAATGGAGCCTGGTCATTGCTTCACGATTGAGGTGAATAGAGTAATACTTTATACGAAATATTAATCCGAGCAAGTCTGCAGCCGGTTATTGTCCAAGGAAGGGATGCTACTGGTTGGATGCTTCCTGACGGCTGGACCGTGCTGTCTGAAAGGTGAGAGGAGCTGTCCCTGAGTACTTTTATTGATCGCCATGATCAACTGTGTAGCTACGCTCGTGGAGCTCAAGTAAGTCTCATTCCTGCTGTAAAGCCTAATCTTGCTGAAAACCTGATTGCAACAGGCAGAGCACACAGTTTTGATTACGGAGACAGGAGTCGATATCCTAACGGACGGAAAGACAGCAAACCAAACATTTGAACGATGCAAATCGTGATAGCATATATCGTAGTACCATAGCTAACAAAAAAGATTTCTCGTACAAGCATCGCAACTTCTTATGCACTCAACTTGCCCTCTAAAAAGCCCGCCAAAACTTCAAACACCCCAGCTCCTTCCGTATCCCTTCCTCCAACCACACCAACAGCTCTACCCAAAAGCGCTTGAACATCCTCCGCAACTGTCCCCTTAATTTCTCGCTCCCACCGCTCCCCGCCTGGTTCACGCAACCACATCGCGATTTGAGAGGTACTGTATGCGAGCACAAGCTCAAGCGTTGCTTGAACCTCGTTTTGGGCGACCTTGAGCTCGAACTTTGGCAGGGCAAGCAGGGGTGTGGTGAGTCCCCGAGAGGGGGCGGGGGGCGTTTTGAGCGAGTTTAGATGTCGGAGAACGTCGATTGATGTGCGCCCTAGCTCGATCATCGTCCCAACGGAAGAACTTTCCTCCATAGACACGCTCACAGTCTAAAAAAGACAGGGATGAGCACGAATCCTACGCTTGATTATATTAAGGAGACTCGACTTACGGGCTGGAGCTTCTCCCACGAATAATCCCATTCAGCCTCGTCCAGTTTAACTATCACATCGTCCGCCTTGACGAATAGCATAACGGCCGATAGCACGGTACGCGCCACCCGGAAAAGCGACATCCCCACCCGCGCCAGTACAGGCTTTCCAACGGGATCAATGATTCCTACACTGCTCGCCTCACCACTTCCACCCGCCGCCTCGTCCGCCTCTATCAACACGCGCTCATCAGCTGTCAAAGGCTCGAGCAAATTCAAGACATGGTTCGGATGCGCGAGCGCGTAACTGAGATGCTGCAGCAGCCTGTGTGCAACGTGCACAAAATCGCGTCCGAGCGTGTTGTCCGCATTGTTGGCGGACACTTGGGCGATAGTCTGGAATAGCTCCGCGACACGCAGCATCTCGTCGATCAGTGGGGCCGTTAGAGGATCGCTCACGCTCCACTCTAGTGTACGCATGATCTGCCGTCGATATAGCTGCACAAAGCTCGTCACGTCCAGGTCGACGAAATGCGAATTATAGGAGAGGTGCCCGACAAGAGCTGCGGCGATGCTTAACATTCGACACCATGCTCGATGTGCGGGACTACGTTCCCCAGGCAAGTCTATATGTAGCACATCTACGACGCCAGATTCGAGAGCTGGGGAGAGCTGGTTCGCGCTGTATGCAATCATAATATTTTCGTGGGCCAATCGTTCGGCAGAGTTCTGGTAACTTGCGAGGATAAGATAAAAATCGAATATGCTGCGTGCATAGAGGGCCTGATGATTCGCACGATAGTGGTCGGGATGAACTTGTCCTGTTAGATCGAGCCGGATGAATAGTTCAAGACTTGCGCGGATGATGTCGTTATTTTGACAACGACTCAGCCAAGTAGACGGGGCGGGGAACAATTCGGGTCGAACGAGTTGGCCAAACGTCAAGACCATTAGCCGAATGTCACTGTCAAGGTCGGGGTTTTGGACGGAGCGAGCCGCATCGAAGTTGGAGCGCAGACCCTCGATGATAAAGTCGAGAGAGGTAGCAGCCGCTAGGACCAAATTTTGGCGTTGAATTGCTGTTAATTTAGACCCAGAACCCAGAAGTTGTCGACTATGGCGTGCTGTGAAGTATATGATTTGTAACAAGCTATGGTGGAACCCCTTGTTGGGGTTTTCTCGAGCAGACTCGAGAGGCGAAAAACGCGGGTTCACCACGACACGCTGCAGATGTTCGCACAAGTCCACAAACTGTGTGGTAATATCACCATCTCCTAATTTCGAGAATCCAAGAGCCTCGGCGAGGGCAAGCAGGGCGTTCATGCGCTCCAAATGGACTGATGCTGCAAGGTCGCCAGGTTGGTCGTTCTCGCTAGCTAGCTCAGCTACATCAGATGCGGAATCAAGTAGTGCACGTCGCATGTTGGCCTTTGACCGGAACCATGGAGCAGCGGCAGTAATCAGACGAACCCAAGAGCGAGTGAGCGCAATTTGAGAATCAGCTAGGGACCATTCAATGTTCAGCTGGCACAGACGAGCCAACAAATTCTGATTCCACGTTTCGCGGCCAAAATCATCCTCGGGGTAGTTCCATGTACAGTCTTTCACCTTGAAAAGATCTAAAACGTAGTTGTCCCCGAAGCCGCGAGAAATAGTGGGTAGAGACGACCGGAATGCATCAAGGCGTAGTCCGGGTACCTCTTCATCCACAAATTTGCGAACTGCATCCGTCGAATCTAGCTTATGACCTCGATTAACCGCAGAACGAGTCAGTTTGCGTATGTCTTTAGCAATTTTCTCGAATGCAGAAAGGCTATGCGGTGCGCTAGTTGTGTCATTTTGTGGAGCAAGAGCAATATCCAAAGCAAGAATGTGAGCAGCGTGTGCTTTTGCCACCGTTCGATAGCAGATATCGGGTACGTCATGCCGGTCAGAAAATAATGGGTTACTCAAGGTGATATATTCGACCACCATATCAAAATCAGATGTATCCGGCTCAGTAGCAGCAAGCGCGCTCAAATCAGCCCAGAACTGCGAGTTTGCGCGAATAGAATCAAGCGCGGACATATGTTCAAGCGCATGCTGCCATATATTGTCGAGAAGCTCGAGTGCCATAGCCAACAGTTCCGGATTGACGTCCCATAACAGTTCCCTGTTGTCCACAATTTCGAGTGCAATCTGAGGGGCGTATACGTGCGAATTTATTACCGGTATGGACCCGATACCAGGTGTCGAGTTGTGAGTTGCTTTATATTCGCCCGAGATGAAAAGCTTCCCAAGGACCGGCTGAGCAGCAATGCAACGAGATACGAACGCGCATACTTCAATCCGCAGCCGAAGTTCTTCGTACGGGTTACGAATAATACGCAATAGCGCATCGACAACTCGCTGAGGCGAAGATATATGTGAAACCATGCTAGCTGGTGTGGTAGTCAAGACGGTCAATAGGCGTATAGCTTCCAAGGGAACGAGTTTGTCTTCCACGAGTAGTGCGATTGCATCAATAGCTGAACGCTTTTTGTGACTAGTGAAAAGTGTCTGCTCGAGTAACGAAAGACTAGTTGTTGATTCCTTTCGCCCAATGAGAAGTTGGGCGAGCTTAAGATGTGCCTTAAGAAGTTTGGATAGAGACTCTGCCTCTGAGAACCGGTGAGCATGGTTGAGAGAGCGTAAGAGTTCATGGCCACTCGAGAGCGCGGACACTAAGGGAGTTATGCAAGGCACCGTTGCGTCGTTCAAAAACGCGTCCAGCAAGAACGAGATCATCGGTGCAAAAACATCGTCAGCGTTCTCTCCAGGCTTTTCCGGACCGTCAAGGATTGCGCAGTAAAGCTCGGTGACTTTACAACCAATATCAAACCGATCAGACAACCGGGAGTATCTCCAACTGGAATACGCGAGCCAAATTTCGTTGTGAACAAAAGTCAGGCCTTTGAGCAAAACATCGCTCTTTATGTGCTGTAACACTCGGCGGTCGGCGTGACGGAGAGCCATTACTCGTGCCTCAGTACGTAGGGCATCAATAAGCCCAATGACTGCGCATGTCATAGTATAGTCGCCCAGGGCTCGCTCAGCAGCAAATAGCGGTGTAGTGAAAAGAAGGTGAGTGGAGCGGAGGTATGGCCACACCCGTCCAGGATAGGCTGGGAGCAAGGACACTAGTATTCCAAGAGCGTTCGTGGCGAGATCCACAGAGCCAGGTGTGGCATGCGAAAGGCATTCCTCAAGCACAATCTGCGCTACTTGCACGAGATCAGGGGGCGCTTGTTCTGAGGAGCCATTTTCACCTCCTGAAAGGTTGTTCATGAGCATGCTCACGACATGCTTGCTGCCTTCGGCTATACAACGGAAGAGTGAAAGGATATCTTTGACAAGCAATTGTGGTTCGTCGCTTTCCATCCCAATTTCCGCCAGTGACAAAACGCCCGTCCGCACAACTGCATGATCAGATGCGCGGTTTCGTGAATCACGAATGTGGTCCAGCAAGATATCAAGTAAAACACGCCAACCAGAGTAAGCATGGGACCAGCGAACAGCCAATGGTGCTCCTTGGCTTCGCATACTCAGTGTTTGGCCGACAGATCGAGCAGGTAGAACTGTCCCTCCTGGAAGCTGGATTGGCCGAACGTTGAGGACTGTGTCCGACCGTACATCGTAAGCCGAGCTTTGGAGATGAGATGGCTGAATTACATGCGCAAACCCAGTCATTTCGGCAAGATATTGGTATACATGTGCCACACAAATCTCGCGGGCCAAGTTTCCACTCGCGCTACTTGTAGAGTCGTCGCCATTACCGGATAACGCTCGTAATAGCCGTACAAGGGGTCGGGGCTGCACTGGAAAGCGCAAGGCCGCAACTTGTAAAAGTTGTTGGCGCTTGGAGGATTGGACCCAGTCTTCGGTCCAGTACATGTGGCTGAGTGATGCAACGATATTGCCCTCACCAGAACCAAACAGCTTAACAACGACTTCGAGGAATGCGTCGACATCTGACATGTAACCTAGCTGGAGAGTATCGGCCATCCCAATTATCAAATCTTGATAGAAAGCTTGTTACTACCAAAAACAACGTAAATAAATGTGTGCTCACAATGGATAGTTAACCTATATGTATAGGCATTTGGAGTAGTAACACCAGAAGCCTTTTTGGCGGCTGCAGCAGAGCATAACACCGGTAAATCCAACAGCTGCGAGAGGTATGCAAAAAGGCCAGCCTCAGAGCTCAGCGCGATCTCTGCACACTGCTGATAGAAAGGAGTCGCTGGGGCAGGTGGAATAACTGCCTCGTAAAAGCTCTTAAACGAATCTAGTGCTTCTTCCGGCTCCCTGGACAAGGTCAAGTGCGACAATAGGATGCTCCACGCCATTAGCAACGGCCCGTATCGAGGTTTTAGACGGAAAGATCCGATGACAAGGTTATGCAATCCAAGGAGGGATATAGGATCGGCCAATAACTCTTTTCCAACGGAAGCACCTTCAGATACTCTTCCAAGTGCCAAGATTTGTAAACTAACCAGTACCCAGAAAGATTCCAAATCAGAAAGCAGCTGGCAGCCCTCTTCGTCCATAAGATAGTTAGAGCTGGCCTGCGCCTGCCCAGAATCCGTGGAGAAGAGTACTTCGAAAAGCCGAACAACCAGATTAGATGGACAATTATCAAGTTCCCATAAAACGCCAAAAAGAACCTCCAACAAACAGATTTGCTCTCGGCACACTTGACGCGCCCAGCGTGACGCGGCATGAGGATCAGATGTGATAGATGGAGGGAGCGTTTGTCGAGTCCGTCGATCCAGTTCATTGACCAAATCGAGCGCAAAGGCACCGTCATCCGGCATGATACTTTGTTTTGCGTCAGTGGCGACAACGTGGAATGGATGTTCTGGGTCCCCGGAAGCGGTTAAGATAGGCAAAAACACTCTCAGAACGTGCAACCGTTGCTGAAAGTAGTAAGACTCAAGTGCATCTTTGAGATCCGAGTCCCAAGTTGTACTAGCATTGGTACCCAGAGTCGAGTGTTCCGCATGGATAAGGCACGAACGAAGAAGCACCAAAGCCTCAGTTTCGTCGAGTTGAAAGCGTGTGCTAACAGCCAAGGCTTCTTGTTTATCCTCGTCAGACACAGACAAAGTGGTACCATCGGCAAGCTTGACTTTGCCAGACTCTAAACTCTTCTTAGATTCCAGATTCGGTTTACCGAATGGATCGATGCATTTGCGAAGCTGAGGGAGTCGCGGCTTTATGAGATCATCCACTTTCTTGTCGGATCCGTTTGATATCGGCTTCGTGAGGAATTCATACAGCTCTTGGTACGACCTGAATGTTTCCAAGGAACTTAAGTAAGCGCTTCATCGCTATACTCTGAACGTACTGTAGAATAAGAGAGGATGAATCTCTTTCGAGATCATTTCGATCGCTCATTCTCTGCAACATATTTTACGTCACAGCGTTTCAAATCGCAACTTAGAGCGGGTACCCACCAGTTGACGCAATAATGTATGGTGGCAGTATTGACACCCAGTGAGTCACTACGATGCTTGCTGGACCACTATAGCCGCATCAGTGGAGTAAGTTTCGTCATTTCTAACATCTATTGTATGAAACCTCCGTACCTGTAAGAGTTTTTGTTGCACGCCCGGTGTGGTCGCGCTTCGCGAGGTAAACAGCAGCCTAGCACGTGACTTGGTTACTCAAACACAAATCATTTGTAACAGGTGGCTTATATATACTCTATTCACATTTCAGTACTCTACCCGATTCATCCCGCGTACAGATAAAAGCTAAGTTGACCCGGACTCCTCCAGGTATTTACGCAGCTTCTCCAGTGATCGGAACCTGTGAGATATTTTGTTCTTTGCTTCGCTTGTCATCTCAGCGTATCTGCAGCGCATTAGATATCACACGTAGCTCGCTGCGCGACATCAACTCACGTCTTTCCGTCACCCTCTACGGGCTGAAATACCGGATCCCACCCAAATTTTGAGGGACCTCGCGGACGAACGATGCTGCCTTCTGTTCGACCCTCGAAGACGATAGGCTCTGAGCCTGGGCCTTTGCTATAGGCAAAATTGCACTGCGCAAACGCGGCTCTGGTCTCAAATCCATCTAGCATCCGGTTTAGACCTGCAATGCCAAGGTTATGTCGTCATGTCGTCACTTGGTTCCAACATCATCTGCCCTTCTTCTCCCACCCGCCGCATGGCCGACGGCTATGCCTATGGCTGCAGACCTTGAGGAAGAAACGAGGCAAATGCTGCACTCACCTTCAGTGCCTACCTCCCGAAGGAACCATTTGATGTACGGCCCGGGAAGGCCGTTCAATGCCACGAAGCCGAGACTCGTATCCTCGGTAAAGCATGGCCCACCGACCTATCGCAGAGTGTGTTGCATCAATCTACATGCGACTTGTGAAGTCTAAACCACGCGCTCACGATTTCGGCTGCACGCCTGCATTTCTCCCTAGAAACCTCAGTTGCTGTTCCTTGGATCTCCGGTACTTTGTTTATGCCAGTTGTAAAGCTGGCTATGACGATCGGCTTCGATGAGACGGACTTACAGTCGATGTTTCTCGATTCGATGATTAGTGGCACGGTGCCACTAGCCAAGATCTCTTGGACCTCGCGCAATTTATTTGCGTTCCCAGTAACAAATGCTTTGTTTGAATGCTGTGAGGATAGACCTAGATGCTGCGCCAGTATGGATGGACTCACTCAAGGTAGTGACTGGCATGGTTGTCCTTGCAGCAAGCTGCGAGCGCCAAGTGAGTCAACATCGCGCCACACAAACAACTTGCTTTTGGCCTTCGTTTCAGCCCTGGACCCAATCAAGCTTCTTGGTGGTCTTCGCGTTTCAATTTGTAACGCCTGTGGAACACCTCCATAATTACAGTTGGGGCCAAGTTGGGACACTCGATTTGGACTCATATAAGGAGCTAAACAGCCCTCGACCACTCCGTATATGCTAATGTATGAGCTTGCTATGCACCTCCGGTCTCCCGGCGTGGATCGGGCGACCTTGTATCGTTAGCTGTCGAGTCGAAATCGAGGTCGCAGTATTTTACAAAAAGCACCTCTAGAGCGTTCTCGCGTATAAGCAGTATAGCGAGGATCGGATAGATCTATTTACGGATTGGCCGTGCACCGTAGATAGAAGCAACAGTAAGGGCCTCACAACTAATTTCAGCGCCCGCCATGAATGACTTTGAACAAGGATTTGCGTCATATTGGTGGACTGACAAACAGGCTCAAATCGGCGGTTCCGACAGATCGATTCAAGGCAGATAAGCTTCGTAGAAGAACGTTAGCTCGATTGATGGAAGCAGAACTTTTGGCAGGCCTGGGGTCAGCGCACTATCTGCCTACCCGATTGAAATGAACACCGGCTGAGATCATCGCATAGTGCAACACACGCTATTCTTCACTCCATTCAGCGAATATTCGCACAAACAACCGCATATAACCACGCTATGATTGATGTAGTAAATCTCAGGCGGTTCGAGACCAGGCGGGGCTGAATGTCTGTTATCTTGGGCTTGAATTACACTACAGACGGCGGGCTCTCCAACAGCAGGCAAGATAGCCAATTGCACTCAGCTCGGCGGAAATCGACTTGGAGAAATAGTATCTACACGACGTGAGAGTGGCTCGCCAGAATCTGAGGGCAGGCGGCGGTCGGAGCGGTGTCTAGATTAGCTCTCGGACCGGATGAGCCCTAGCATTTGAGAGGTCACCTCCGTGACAAGGACTCCAAGTTTAGTGACTACTCCGACCAATAATCACGTAGTAATAAGTAGTCAAAAAACAAGGTGGCGCCAAAAAGGCAGACTACGGAAAGAGCGCCTATTACATTGAATGGTAACAGAGGCAAAACAGCAGCCAGGAATACGAACAAGGCACTGAAGCCAGTCGGCAGAGATGATCGCTGTATGCAAGCGGCCCACAGTAAGCGCCGTGAAGGCTCCGTTGATAGCAGTGGACCCCAATCAAGGGACCTCGATCACCGCTGGCAGAGATAAGCTTTACCCTCCCCCAGGTTTCCCCGCACCAAGCAGCGAGCGTGCCCTTGTAGCACAAACAAAACGTTCAGCAGAATGGAACGTTTCGCCTCAGACAAAATACCTCCGTCGCTCCCTTCAAATATGCCTGCTCAGGCCACTCTCAGCGGTGAGCGCCCCTACAATGGCATCTCCAATCTTACCCGATGAGCTGGTCCCGGAAATATTCTGCCATATTGTTCCCCCTTCTTTACACACTCAACAAAGCCTCAAGAAGGTTGAATGGCCTCGTATTCATAACTTATCGCTCTCTTCACGCTCATTTCGCCGAGCCGCCCTTGACTGCTGGTTCTACTCGGTCTTTGTACGGCAGCCATCTGACTGGGACACGATGGAAGCTTTCCCCCCTGTCGAACTTGCCAAGATAGTCTCGTTAGTATAACTTTCATTTTGGAGCTATATAGCACTGGAGACTCATATATTAGTATAGACGGATTCATGTGTTCGCGTCTGCACTTGACCCCAGCGGGCTCGCTCATTTGGCCCGTTACGCACGGCTTAAATATCTGTCGGTCAACACGCACGTCGTCTGGTCGGAATCTCCGGACAGCCCGCATCGATATCTAGTCCGTGACTTGGTGCCATATTTACCTTCACTCTTGACCGAGCTCGAAGTCTCTTGCATGTCCCCAGATCAATGCCAGCCGGACTTGCTTGCTAAGGTTTCTGCCGCCTGTCCTTCTCTGCGACGACTCGGGTTCTACAGCGCATCACTGAACTGTGTGGCATGTGCTGAGGAAATTACACTCCCTTTTCCAATTCCAGAGCAGTTTTCAACCGCTGAGGAGCTCGCTGTAAGTCCCAGGCTTGTTAACACGAGAGTGATGCTAAAGCTCATTTAAGGAATCGCTTGCCAAGTCACTTTCAAGCCTCAAACAGCTCCGGTCCCTTTCGTTGCCAATTCACCTTTCTCATGCGGACATTTATGAGATGCACCTTAACGGCGGTCACCCTCTTAGGCGCGTTCTCGATCGAGGCAATAGCTGCCCTCGATGTGTCGCAGACTACGGACCAAGCACAACGGAAAACGAGACGACTGTCGCAGAACGGCTCGCAGGAACTCTCCCATATCTGCAAAACGTCTATTTTGCTACTTGGGTCTATCGCAGCGGAGAGGCCGGCGTGCACTTTTCGCGCTCGCTAACAGGTATTACCGGGATGAAGCGCGACTTGATTGAGTCGTATGCCGACACGCAAGCACTAGACGGCGGGCCATTGGAGCAGAGCGGTTGATTTTCAATGATGGACTTGTCACGGACCCCAAAATTGTCTGTATTACCTACCTACTGTATTTATTACGTTTGGGCCTGGCTGCCTAAATGCACTGGATTATTTATTCTTTGAACACGGTCACGTGACACACGGGCGCCTTATACTTAACGCCAGCACATGGCAAGCTTCAATAGCCTACAGCCACCTTTTACCACCTCTCGTTACTTAGACTTCAAGTGATGTCAGAAGAGAGTTACAACTCCTTGTTTGACGAACCCTATTCCTCGGACGATGATGCTCCATCGCAACCCAATGCGATACGCACTAGCGGTGGTGCTGGCACAGTCTCACCTCGAGGGACTGCGATCGCGATTTGCCACGCGCCTCCCATCCCAGGGCTCTACTTTCACTCTCAGCTGCTGATAACGGAAAAAATGGAATCTTATCTGCTGGACAGTCTCGAACAGCATGGCTATTTCGCGCGGCCCGATGTAAATCAGATCATGCTATTTGGTCGACCTCGCGTTTTACACGCCGAGCGATGCAGTTCGGAGTCGAAAGGTGGTATTGCATCTGGCGTGCCCAATGATTCATCGGGACTTCCTCAATTCTTGGAGGTGCTTATCGCCGAGTTAGAACGGACCCTCGCATCTCCACTCATACCAGCCAGTGTATACGGAAAATTATTTACCAACCCAGCCGAAGTGGGGCAAGCTAGGCAAGCAATTCTTAATCGATATAACCCAGGCGAGGGTATCAAGGCGCATATCGATCTCCCCAACCGCTTTGCGGATGGCATTATTGTAGTTTCGCTTGGGAGCGGGATTGCTATGGACTTTGCTCACGAGGGTAGGAAGGAAGCATTTACAGTTTGGCTCCCCCCTCGATCGGTGGTTGTACTAGAAGGGGAGGCACGTTGGGAATGGACGCATGGAATTGCCGCTCGCATGTTGGATACGGTTGACGTCAGGACGGGAGTGGAAGGAACGTTAGTTACGGGTGTGAACCAGTGCGTGAGCGTTTTACACGGTAAATCGAGCATCGTGGAGATTACTCGGGAACTGAGGACGAGCATAACATTGCGGTGGCTTCTCCCAGGTGCAAACATCGTTGGCACTTAATTTCTACCGCTTTGCCGGAACTCAAATACTTTGTTCTTCGCCTCATGTCACTACAGTAGAAAGCAAAAGAGAAAACTAGAAAGTCGCATTGGCAATCTACTCCATATAGCGACCTCTCACCAGGGGCGAACAATTTGTCTTTGCTTGTTCCTGACCGGAGTCAAATACCGGGGTCGGCGCTTATTACCTATTTCTCATCCATCCTCCCGCCACCTGCCAGATACTTTTACACCGAGTAATAATGTTAATCAAGGTCAAGGTATGTTAGAAACAAAGCCCGCTTGCTACAAGATAAATACTAAGCGGGTGCTAAATAAAGACTCTCACGGGAAAGGAGGTCAGTCTAATGCCATCATCTTCGACCATGCTTGACATCAACACGTATCCAACGTAGATTGAGTTAGATATTGAGCCCGAGGATAAGGTTGGAGGCTATTGCTAGATCCATAACGCGTAACTGAGCCGCTGCAGATCTCTCGTATCAAAGAGAAAGTCGAGGAGCAATCGGGCGTCCCGCCACCCCAGCAAAGGTTAATCTTTGGAGGAAGGCAAATGTGCGTACTTCGCTTATGACGTGTAGAGGGCGTTTCTCATTAGTTTTGCAGGAGCGATGACAAGACTGCTAAGGAATTCAATATCACCGCAGGATCGGTGCTCCATCTAGTTCTAGCTCTGCGTGGCGGGCTATGATATGTGTGATTTGTATAGATGATACGAGGGACCTTTCATGATACTATACGCCAATAAGCCACTTCAATCCTTTTTTGTGCTGAGCCTTTGAGAGAATACCAAAGCCCTCCGACACAACACGTGACTAAGCTGGGCTGGGCTTACTCAACCAGTGCCTCAAACGATCAACCAGCCATTCTTCTTGACTGCCAGAGTCCCAACCCCATTCGACAAATATACTACCCGTAGAATGGACGAAGATGTCACAGTTATGCCAACTAGTGACTCGTCCAAGCGTCGTGTTGCTTATTATTATGACAGTGAGTCAAAGGATACAAGTCTGGGGTGTCTAATATGCTGACGAGGAGATAGATGATGTTGGATTGTACTCATACGGGGGCGCCCACCCAATGAAGCCATATAGGATGCGGATGACCCATCACCTGGTTGCCGCGTACGATATGCTACAGCAAATGGACATATTTGTAGGCAGCCGTTGATTTCGTCTCGCGAACACACCTAACTAAGCTCAGGACTGTTAAGCGGCCCAGAAGGGCATCGACATTGGATATGACCCGTTTTCACACCGATGAATACATCGACTTTTTGAGTAAGGTTGCGCCTGAAACCGTAGAAGAACTAACAGGCAATGGGACTCGATGTGAGTCTTTGTTTGCGAACTACGTGCTGGCAATGCTTTACTATCACTCCCAGTTCTGGTGGGCGAGGATAACCCGGCATGGGATGGGTTATTTGAATTTTGCTCAATTTCTGCTGGCGGATCTATAAGTGAGTGCCTGCGCTTTGCCTTGGCCAATTGTGGCGACCAAACTCCCCCTTTCGGCCAACAATAGGTGCAGCACAAAGACTAAACGAAGGAGCTGCCGATATTGCAATCAACTGGGCTGGTGGTCTTCATCATGCCAAAAAGCGAGAGGCTTCAGGATTCTGCTATGTCAATGACATCGTGCTTGGAATCCTTGAGCTTTTGCGACATCACCCACGGGTATTATACATAGATATCGACTGTCATCACGGTGATGGTGTTGAAGAGGCTTTTTATACAACCAACCGTGTTTTTACATGTTCGGTGCATAAACAGGTCAATTTCTTTCCCGGAACCGGTGATGTTCACGACCGTGGCTATGGTCCAGGAAGGGGATATAGTGCCAATATTCCATTAATGAACGGAATTACGGATGAGCAATACAAATCTGTATTTCAGCCTGTAAGTTTACCACCATATAGGTGTGCTTTGGCTGATGTTCTACTAGGTGATGTCCCATATTATCGAGTGGTTCCGGCCAGGAGCCATCATCCTCCAATGTGGCGCCGATTCGCTCTCAGGCGACAAACTGGGCGTTTTCAACTTGAGCATGCGGGGGCACGCGGCCTGCGTACAGTTCATTAGATCATTCAATATTCCGACCATTCTCCTCGGAGGGGGTGGCTACACTACAAAAAACGTCGCTCGGGCTTGGACTTATGAGACGGCTTGCGCCCTTGGGATTGAGCATGAAATCCCGCGCATGTTACCATACACCGATCATCTGGAATGGTATGGCCCCCGATATCGACTGGACGTGGAGAGTAGCAACATGCAAAACGATAATGACAACGTCTATCTTGAAGGCATCAAGTAAGTCGATAGTAAATACATTACCGATGGCATTCACCAACACCTGTACTAGGCGTAAGGTCTTGGAAGGGCTGCGGGATCTCCCTTTTGCTCCCAGCGTTGGAATGCAAGATGTTCCTAGGATGGACGTTGGCGAAGCGATAGGCCTTGCACCTGATGAGGAAGGGGATGATGCTAGCGACATGGATGAAATTGATCTTCGCCTCTCCCGTACGTCTTTTACAAAACCCGTGGGCGCAAAGACTGAATATTAGAACTTTACAGATCATGTTCGAAACGCGCATACTGTTCGATCCTCTTCTTCCTCTTCATCGGGAGACGAACAGTCCTATTCCTCGGGAGGTGAAGACGGGATGGACGGGAGTCGTGATCGACATGGAAGATCTGGCCGTACTAGTAACAAACACCCACCAAAACGGGTATTTTTTAGGCGACAAGGCGAGCTTCTTTGGGATGCTCAAGGTGGTCGGCAGGGAGTGGGACGGGGTGGTCCAGCTATATGGAACGAAGACGAGAGTGAAATAGTCCAGGCGCACGAGGCATCGTTCGTCGACCTTGGCATGGGTCGCAAAAAGAGATATGGCGTTGGCATTATGGCATCCTGGAAGCCGGATGCAGGTGAGAGTCCCTAGCGTAATTGTAATATGCACAAACATATGTTCCCAGGCGTGTTATGTAGTTGTTTTGAGCTATCTTCTCTTTGATGTTCGGATGCATGCTGTAAACACTCGGCGCTTTTCTGAGGGTAGCAGCTCCTTGCAGGGACCGGGGCCGGTTATTAGCTTGGCCCGAGGATATTTTCAGCACAGCACTCCCCCACTTGTCGACGTCAGGTCAACTGATCGGGCTTAACTTCAAACCTAAACAAGGAGTACCTTGTCTACCAAGTTCTAGCATCTTCATACCTCAAAAACTTGGATTCTATTTTCTCATCACCATGGCTAGCGGAGTCACTATCAGCGACATCAGAGGGAATGCTCCGGACGACCAAAAACAGATGTGTGTTGACGTGTTGAACTTTTACGCGGGAATGGGCGACCATTTTGCCTACTCTGTGGGCAAGAGGTTGAAGATCGAAGAAGTAAATATAGGAGAAATGGTCAACGGGAAGAGTCGGTCGTCGGTAATTTGCACAATTCTCGTAAAAGAAGGTTGGTCCAAGAGTTTGATGCCCCGTATAGCACACCCAATTGACACTAGAAATATAGATATGCTCAACCTGCTTGGAACAGTTCACGGAGGGTGTACTGCGTAAGTAAGCCGCTCTTAAATACCACCATGACTTACCACACTGTGTACAGGTTTCTAATTGATGCGTATGCTGTTTCAAACACGTTAAAAGTACAGTAAATTGTCTAACCGATGCTCGATAGGTGTACTTCTATAGCGCTGTCCATATCACCCAGGGGCGTGAAAAATACCGATGACTGGTGGGGGAAATTTGCCGTTAGCCAAGCACTGAACGTGATATATCATTCACCTGCGCGCGTGTGAGTGAGATTTGGGTCCGTCGAAGTGAATGCTGAACTGACACGGAAATACCAGAGGTGCAACACTGAATGTTATATCTGAAACAGTTGTTGCTGGCGGACGAGCAGGTACCATACGATGCGAAGTAAGTACATATTCCTTGGCTATGATTGCCGTGTTCACGTTCTCCACTACTTGAAGATATGGGATTCGACCAATAACCTTCTTGTTGCGACCGGAACTCATACCAAGATGCCCCTGCGTGGCATGGCTATAGGAAAACTGTAGAGCTGGGCTTAGTTTTGGATTGTTTTTGTCCAATTCCAACAGTTATCAACCTTTTGTTTGGCCCAGAAGCTTATATACATACATCGCCTATATGCGAAAATCAATAACTGATCGAGAAGTGTGTTTATGTTATCTCATGAGCTGGAGTAAAAGGCACGTGGTTTATTGTGGTTTAATTTGGGGGTGCATTTTATCACACCACAGCCAGAATCAGCACAACCGTGCCAAGGCGGCGACGAGATAATACAGCACTGCCGTCGTACGTATCCCGCCTTTGCTATCCAACACATAAAGCTGTCTACGTTGTCACCTCGACCCTGGCACGGCCAGAAGCTTCACAGGGAACACTCAACCACGCTGCGCGCGTTGTCTGTGCCTGTCACCGTGAAGCCCGGCACACGTTCGGCATAATCATGAGCTCTACCTGGCTTTTGCTTCGATGCAGAAAATAAGAACGTATCCGATTTGCTGAGTATAATTATCTTGCCGTTAAGGCTGTGCTGG
Organism: Ceratobasidium sp. 395; assembly: GCA_019616345.1. Lineage (NCBI taxonomy): Eukaryota > Fungi > Basidiomycota > Agaricomycetes > Cantharellales > Ceratobasidiaceae > Ceratobasidium > Ceratobasidium sp. 395. Next base: position 19,608 of record WSTH01000008.1, on the reverse strand, counting down.
TCAAGTACTGGCTGTGATAATTCTGCTACTCATGGGCGCCAGATGCTAGACCAAGGATGGATCATCCACATGATCTCTCCTGCCGGCATCAACTTGAAGGTTCTACATAAAAAGAGCAAGCCTCATCAAAGTCGAGTCAAACACCTCCCCGGCGCATTCTTACCTGACTATCACCATGACCAGCTTGATGGGCCAACCAGCCGACTTTGACGTCGATGCGACTGTTGTGAACGATACTATGTCTTCTTCTGGCAACTACAAGGGGAAGGGCAAAGCCAATACTCTTGACGAGAACATTCATAAACGCAACATCCGGATCGGATCCGGCACTGCTACCGGCACGTCGTTCGTTCAACACGATGATTACTTTGCGACCAAGCGACCATTCTGTGTTCAAATCGGCGCAGACGGCCTTATTGGCGCTCTCACGGAACTCGATCGCCAGCTTCAGGAATCTGGCCGGCCTCGCCTACTGAGCCGAAAGAAGCCTACTGAGTGGCTGGGTTTCATAGGAGAGGAAATCAACCCGGGAGAGGTTGGATTAGTCAAGTAAGCCGACCGCAGGCCTTCATCCCAAAAATAAATCGTCTCATCCTCTTTTAGCCATGCAGGACTTCCCAAGATCCTCACTCGCCCGGGAACCTACCCTCCTTTCCCCTTCCGGTGAGTATATGCAATGTTTCGCGTTTGTTTAGAGACTAACAAATACGCCAAAGCAACTGGTGGGCTCGTACTTGGCGAGGAACCCGTGGGATTTCGGAAACCACTGTGTTCTTCCAAGGTCTCACTGTAGTGCAGGTCGCGCAAAACCAAGTTGCGGTCATTTCTGATCCTCAAAACCGCATTTTCATCCTTCGTGGTGGAGGATTCGCGGCATTTGCCGTCCAAGGAACTTACAACGTTCTTGCAGTCGTAGACCAGACCCATCTATCCAATCATGTCAAGGACAAAGTGACTGGCGCCACGCTCGGCTGGATGCAAGAAGTCACGATGCCTTCTCTAGTCGGCAGCAGCTCGACGAACTTTGTTGTTGCTGGATTCCTGGACATCCCCGCTAACAATGTAGCTATTCTTCAACGCGGCGACGAAATGGAGCAAGTAGCGGCTGGGCAGCATTGCATTACCAACCCGAATGTCAAGTTGCGTGGTCTGTTTACCTGTGGAGAGAATCAGATTGAGATGCCAACCAAGGGTGAGTTTCTCGAGCTGAAGCATCATCGACCCATACTCACGTGTCTGTTGACTAGATATTTACACTCGTGACCAAGTGCCCGTCAGCCTCACGATTTACATGAAGTGGCAGCTTTTAGAACCACTTAAGGTACGTTTCATGCTATTGATATGACTATATGCCCATGTGAATATCTAGCTCACCACTCATGGTTACAATAACCCTTACGAGGCTCTTCGTGACAAAGCTCAGTCGATTCTTACCCAAATTGTTGCACACTGTAAGTATATTCCAACGACGTTCGCCACATAACGCCTGACGCCTTATATTTGTTTCAGTGGATTATTCATCGATGGTCAAACAACGCACGGTTGGGTCAGATAATATGGAAGATCCCACGGATCCTTCATCGCCTTTCTTGGACGCCCTGCGCACTCGTGCAATGGACGATTTGCATGTCGCAGCGCTCGAGTACGGTATTGTATTGAAAGATCTTGGTAAGTTTCAGCGCGTTCATGCGGTTTCTTGCACTTGCTTACATACCGTCCAGCTGTTATCGACCGCCAGTTTAAAGGTGATATTGCTGCAACTATGGACAAGCTCACTACTCGCGCTCTCCAAGCGCAAGTGGAAGCGGCCAACGTCGACAGGGAGAATTCCAACAAGGTCAAACAGGAGCAAGGTGCGCTCCTGGTGGCTCAAGTTAAAGCCCAAGCTCGCAAGGTAGGTTACATTACAACACTATCCGCATATACATATTTAATGTCTTATTTACATTTAGACGGAAGCTGAAGCACTCGCGTATGCAACTATTACAGCTGCAAAGGCTGAGGCCGAAGCGCTTACTATTGCTGCTGAGGCGCGAGCTGCCGCGACTAAGCTCCAGGCTCAGGCAGAGGCCGAAGCTGTTTCAGCACGTGCTACCGCCGACTCGAAAGTCGACGATAGCTTTGCACAAGAGATGGAAGTACGCCGGGTGGATGTGGAGCGTGTACGTGCGTTTGGATCACGCGCAGTGTTTGTGCCGTGCGAGACGGGGGGAGTCTCTGGTGGAGGGCCAGTTGGGAACGCGTTGATGACAGGTATGGCGATGAGGTTGGGGCATGATGAAGCCGGAGCCGCGGGAGGGAGGTGAAGTAGGGCCGAAGTATCCTAACAGTCTGATTCTGACTATATCGCGAAACTATCCTTAACTTTTCTTTTCTTCCAGTCCTGTTCAGCTTATACCACTCCTTCCAATATCTGGATAATGTACATAGTAGTGTAGCAATACAAACCGAAGCGACGTGCACCATTCTCTAGTCCATTCGGCTCTTTTTCCTTGGAGGTTGGTGGCCAGGAACAGGGCCAGCTGCTCCTGTCATACGATTAAATGCAAAAGAACTACTTGCAGGCCTCGAGTCAACCGCATGGCTGGCCGTGAGTGCTGGAGGTGCGTTCGTTAATGGTGCTTCATCTTGGGTCACCCGGCGGAGTGGATACGATACACCTTCGGGAAGATGGGCAAATGCACTGAGACACCGAGCTAGGTGAGTTACCGGGCTAGTAACAAGCGGTATACACGACGTACTTGGCAGTAGGTAGAGGTTCTTCTCGGAACCACGGGTGAGCCAGGGCGCCTCGTGCATCTAATCGGCGAGAGGGATCGTATTCAAACAGTTGAGTCATGAGATCGTACCCGGCGTCGTGAGATCGGGAACGTTGTTTGTACCATTGTGCGAATTTGTTTTCCTGCCTGGAAAAAGTCAACGCTAGGAAACAAACAACAAAACCGACGTGAACGCACCTCTCACACATCAAAAAGTTCTTGTATTCGGGCATTTGGCTCAACCCAGGCCATTCATTCTCTGCAGATCGGTGTAAAATCGACGTAAAACATTGTTTAGCAAGGTACTTACCCGAAGGTGTGCCGAGCACATCAAATATCTTCGTCAGTTGATCTCTCTGGAAGGGGACGTTTTTCTTTGCATCCAGCTTGGCCTCCTCCCCTTTAAAGATGGGACGTAAGGCAAGTAGCTCTGCAAAGATGCATCCAACTGCCCAGCAGTCAATTGCCTTGGTGTAGTGCCTTGCTCCAAGCAATAGTTCAGGCGCGCGGTACCAAATCGTGACAACTACCTTGTCACCCGAGAATAACGGTTGCAGCGGTGCACGAGCCAGCCTAGCAAGACCAAGATCGCCTATTTTAACCACCCCTCCCTCCGTGTATGGTGAGATTTGGTTTGCCGACGTAGCGGGCATGGGTCTTGCGGCAGTAACCAGAATGTTAGCGGGTTTGAGGTCACGATGCAGGATGTGGGAATTGTGGAGATATAACAAGCCATTGAGAAGCTGAAAGATAAAAGACTTGAGAACGGGTAGCAGTATTGCTTGGTGAAGCGTTTGCGAGTGATGATGAATAATTTGCTTGCGGGGATGTCAGGTCTGACTATTCTTCACTAAGATCCAAGGAAATGCATACCAAAAAGTCGTGTTCGGCGTATTCAAAAACCATGAAAATAGATTTATCCTCTAACATAACTTCTCGTAGTACAATGACATTCTCATGCCGCATTTCTCTGGTAAGCTAAGCGCCAGTTAGATTATGCTAGGACAAGTGGAAAAAGACATACGGCTATTTCTCGACAAGCGCTCTGGCTGATTCCTGTGTATGTGATCACCTCTCCCTCTTTGTCTGGCTTAAATTTCTTGATGGCATAAACGCCTGCAGAAGGGCCACTGGTAACGATGTTGCCGAAACCGTCCTTAGCCTGAGCTTTGTAGACACGACCGTAGGTTCCCGAAGAAATAAAACCCAAGATGTGATACTTGTCGCTGACTGGTATCCGAGCCGCGTCCTTGCGTGCCCGATAGGCACGCATGGGGTCGACTTGTGGAGGCATATCGTGGTTGTGGAAGCGCCAACGACAAAGGCAATTGCCCAAAGAACCTGATGTGGCGGTGCACCCGAACAACTGCACTGCTTTTCAGACTCGAGGGACTTGGCAGGGGTATATGCGGTTGTTTGTTGCAATCAAACTGTCAAAAAAGTGAATAAACGTGCCTGAGGCCTGGCTCTATATATAGGAGGTGTTTACAAAACATGACTTGAACCCAGTCATGTCTCTCCCTCTTGTTGTGCTCGTCGGGCTGAACGTCCTCTGCTCCGTCGCCGGGTTGCCTTCGGGCGGTTCTGGAGGCTCTCGAGGAGGATCAGGCGGTTCGGGTGGCGGTAGAGGAGGTTCGGGTGGCTCCAGCGGAGGTTCGTCAGGAGGATCAGGAGGTTATTCTGGGTCTCGCGGTGGTAGGCCTTCCCCATATTCCGTTAGAAATCTGCTGACGATATGTAGGCTCCGGATGGACTTCCTCTAGAAACAATGGTCAACGTTCAAACACAGGTCCACTGAGCAAAGGAGCCAAGATCGCATTGGCTGTTATTGGTGGTAAGCCGCAAGTTCACCGTCATTGCCGGTCCTAAATGAAACTTCAGGCATTATTGTATGTATTATCCTGTCCATTCTCATTTACTCGTTCGTGAAGAAGATTCGAGCGCGGATAAAAGAAGTAAGACAGCGCTTGTCTCTTAACAATAAGTGCTAACTGCGGGCGTTATTTCAGCGCCACCACTCGGCCCCGTCTGAGAAAGCTGCGTCCTCCCGATCTTCCTCTCGTAGCTCAATGCATCGACCTGCGGATATGTCCCATAACCCCGGCCATACACAACCTGCCGTACACCATGTATCTCACCCTGTCACCGCATCGGAACTCACCTCAGCGGTTATGGCTGGGGAAGGATCAAGAGCTGGGCACGGCCAGGAAGGGGCTGGCGATGGTTCTCGTGGAGGAGTTGGTACGGTGGTATGGGATACCCGGGCACTGTCCGTTGTGTCCAAAGGGATGAGCAACAGCAACCACTCCCACACTTCGAATGGCGAAACGTCTACACAAGTCAGTTTCTGGTTACTCTTGTTCCGTGAAATCGTGCTAATTAGCTTTTTAGCCATCAACGATTTGCATGCCCCTTCCAGCTCCGAGTTAAACCGAGAAAGATGTTTCATCGCCTTCCAGCAACGTGTTAATTATACCCTATTTGCGACGCTATCTTTTTAAGAAACCATGTCATGCAAAGTGATGTATTCCGCTCTGTCTCTTCAATGATTTTATCTCGGGTTTATGAGAAAGTCTTGATCCATAATGTCCACCCACCATAAACACCATAAGTATGGTAAGTATAATTTAGCAAAAGCACATGGAGCTAGAATGCGACGCGACGGAAGCTGCTATAACATGCTTTGTGAATTCATGTACTTCTAGCTCCCACTTTCTCACCAGTTTAATGGCCTTTGCGCAGGTCAGCCGTGAGGGATAGCGATCGCCGCCAAGACCATTTGATGTGGCAGTGCTGACCGAGGGCGCTTTTGGTCAGAACTTCCCTGAAACTCAATTCGCGAGTGGCCGATAAATAATAGCGAGCGGCCGTCCGCGTTTTGACATCCACCATGCTCCTCACCCTCATCACTTTCGTGTTGGAGGCTGCCTATTTTACGACAGCCTCGCCAGCTGGCGGCTCCGGAGGCTCACGTGGTGGGTCTGGGGGAGGGTCTAGAGGTGGATCTGGCGGGTCAAAAAGCTCGTCGGGAGGTTCAAAGAGTTCATCTGGGAGCTCGGGCAGCAGCGGTGAGCCTAGCCAGACACTTATCGGACTGAGCTCATTTTGGGGTGAACTACAGGCGGATATAGGTACAATAACTACCATAGTAGCGGGCCAAGTAAACCGCTGAGTAAAGCTGGCAAGATTGCCCTCGCAGTCGTTTTTGGTAAGCCTATATATACCAGTGACTTCATTTGTCTAAAATATAGCCCAGGAATTATTGGCCTTGTTGTTCTCATTGTCGTCGCCTATGTTATTTTCCGAAAGCTTAAAGCGCGGTCGCACGCACGCAAACGGCTGGTATGTGAAGTGCCAAGTTGTTTCAGCACGGGCGCTAATTGGTTGTGCAGGAGGATTTGATGCCTGAAAAACAAACGCTGGCATCTTCTCGGACCTCGTTCGACGAGCCTGCAGACCTATCGCACAACCCTGGGCACACACAGGCCGCTGTCCATCCTGTTTCTCATCCTGCCTCGGGCGCGGAAATGACTTCTGCCGTGATGGCGGGTGAAGGCTCAAAAGCTGGTCATGGTCGCGAAGGGGCGGGTGATGGCTCTCGCGGTGGTAGCGAGGCTGTTGTGTGGAGTGATCGTGCATTGGCCGTCGTATCTCACGGCGTGAGTAACGAGGCACACCATCAGGGTCATTCTACCCCGGAATACAGTGATATAAATGACAAGGTTTGTTCTTTCGTCTCAAGTACGTCAATCAATTCATTAACCACGTTTTTTCATAGTCACTGGCTCCCATAACCATGCCTGTTGCCAATCCAACTTGATTTAAGCGTGAGCCACGCATTTCGATGCGCCTTTTGCTCCTGTATTGTGGGATCCTATTTACGTACAAATCGGTCTCAGTTGATCTTGTTTATACATGCTATTTGTAAGTTTGCTTAGTTCAAATTATATACCCGCGATTATGTTACAGTGATACTTATACAGGGTGTTTGGTTCGGGAGTCAGCTACTGTAACTTTTAAGCACAAGTCTCGGCAAGGGGGAAAACTCGGAAAAATACAGGATGCAGGGTGGCGTTACACGGAGCATTCATAATCATAGCCCATAGAAGACGGGACCCATATCAATTATTTCCCCATACTCATCCCTTGTTACGTCAAGGGCCAAGGTTCCTCCCTTCATCGGGGCGAACCAAGATGACCATTCGATGTGTTGTAGAGACAGGACGTTTTTTGCCAAAGCAAAAGATGCCAATTCGGCCTGTCGGCGTGCTTCTGACACTGCATCGGTACGACATTGTAGGCAGTCCGAGGCCCAAGGGTCGTATTGGAGGCTATTTCGTCGTTCTAATTCATGCGTCCCCCAGTGCATGAGTAATGACCCTCGGGAGATAGTAAAAACTCCGGTGTAGAGCTTGCGAAGTTTAGGGGATCGGGCGAGCGCCTGAGACATAATTTCCTAGATGGTGGAGTATCAGCATAACATAAATAGTCTAGCCGAGTTTTAAGCTCCCCACGTGGTGGATCATTTTTTGATAGGGGGACGAACTTACAACATTTATATCCTCTAAGAGCGGCATTCGTACCTCCGCCAAAGCGAGTCGGGGTAGCCTCGGACGCCTCGCACACGACGCAGGGCTACACACCAAAAGACGGAGCTCTTGGAGTTGCGGAAATTCTCCGAGGTATGGCCATGCAGATCCAAGATATTCGGTGTCGGCAAACGAGCAGCAGAGGTGAGTTAGGCGTGTTCGCGGGATACGCTGGAGAGCCTCAATAAGAAACATATGTCCCTCCGCTGGAGACGCGTCGTTATGCTCAATAAATGCGACCTCCTCTAGTCGTTGAAATTCAGAAAAGACGGACAGATCTGATTCGGCCCAGGTATAAGATATTGTTATGAAGAGTCGGCTAAGCGAGTGTGGGAATTCAAACTTTGGTCGGTGGGATGCAAGCAAGGCGCTTACCTCACCCAGAGCGGCAAACTGGGAAACAATCGCAGGCCGTCTCTCAAGTCAGAGGGCTTTCGTAGTAAGAATGTAGAAAACCAAAGCTGAAAAGCAAAAAGTCTCATAGAATGATTTGCGCAAGTGACGCCAGCAATCTCACGCCAAAGAGCTCTGCGTAGATGAATAGGATGCTGCCCTGCTCCAGCCCCAGTTGGCAAATCAGCCTGCTGGAACATACAGCTAACAATCTGAAGGGTTATCTCCGCGGGCAGAGGTGAGGAGGAAGACATGAGGGACAGGGCTGATAGAGCGAAAGCATAGCAAGCACACTTATAGGTGTAGGCTAGCAGTGGTGAGGAAGCAGAGTTCAATTCCGTTGTATTGGTTGCAGTGCGAGGGAATGTGTTAGTCAGCATTCGATCTGCACAGCCACACTAAACACCACTCTCAGTGACCAACTTTACCACCTCACAATGGTAAGTATTCTCTAGTCTGTCGTATACAGCCAGTTGTCACGCTCACTTAAATATTGGATAAATAGGCCCGAAATGAAGAGAAAGCACAGTAAGTAATATAGATTTCCTGCTTGTTGACACACCTCAGTATCCATGTTATAGGTCTATGCTTTACCGCTTTCGCGAGGCGCAAGCCGCCGAGTTAGGTCTTGCGCAAAAGGGTGACAAGCGTCCTCGGATGGCTAGCGCGTGTAAAAGCTTGCGCGACTGTGAACGTTGGCGTGGAGAGATTCTCCGAGAGATCTCCCGCAAGGTCTCTAAGATCCAGGATGGTGCGTTATGTATTCTCCCTCTTTTGTAACCCACGTCACCACTGAGCCACGGTCTATATTGTCAAAATAGCCGGTCTTACAGACTATGAAGTGCGGGATCTGAACGATGAGATCAATAAACTTATGCGGGAGAAACGACATTGGGAGAACCAGATCGTGGCGCTCGGAGGCGCAAACTATCGCCGGAATGTTGCTATGTTAGATGAGGACGGGAAGGAGGTACCTGGTACTCGGGGATACAAGTAAGTCACTAGTTCTTCTGGTTGTTTCGCTACTTACGCGGTGTTCTAGATATTTTGGCCGAGCTAAAGAACTTCCTGGCGTGAAAGAACTCTTCCAACGAAACAGTGCGTCAGGATCTTATCTGTCTTACAAATCTAATCACTAGATCACAGCCGAAAAGGAGGACGAAGAAAACAAAGTTTATGCCTATTATAAGAAGTATCTTGATCAAGGGCCTGCATATTTTGGCGACTTTGACGAGGACGATGAGGAGTTATTGCGTTACGAGAAAGAGACGGAGGAGAAAGGTTTGTTGCTCAACGTGCTATTGGGATCTATTTGACTGATACGAAAATTCGCGACTTTGATTTATGACAGAATGGGAAGACGCGTATCAAAGGCTACGGACTTCTCTCAATCTTTCAAGTGATGCACCAGTTCCCAAAATACCGCGCCCAAACCCAGTACCGCTCTCCAAAATCATGGCGCAGTTGCCCCAACCAGGCGAGGACGCCACTATGACGGGTGCCGAGAACGGCGACACAGACTCCACTAATACCACTCACCCCCCAATGCTCTCGGTATTATCGCCTGCGGATCTCCAACATCCCAAAATGCCGACCAAGGAGGAGATGGAAGGTGTGCTGCTCGCGCTGAGAAAACGAGCCTTGATGGAGCAGTACCTTGGTGATGAGACCCCTGCCTAGCAGTTGAGATGTATTCAGTTGGCGGTTCTTGGAAATGATGATGTGGCCGGGGATGTTCTTTCTTATCTCTTAGCCAGGTCTAGAACTCTAAAGCTGGCGGGCTGCCGACCCTTTGAGGGCGAGGCAGCCGTTAAGATTTTATCTCGCGGTGTTCACCAGGACCCCGTCGACAGGTACGAATCTAAGAGACACTTCCGCGATCGGCAGGGGAAAGACGGTTGAAGAACGATGACGGTCTAGAGCGTGATGCGAACAACTGGAAATTTAGATCATATAGGAGTTGAAAAACACGCTGCAATGACTGCGATTTTATGCTGCGCTGGAAGATAGCCCTCACAAAGCTAAAGAGCGCCCTAGCTCGCCCAAAAGCATTGTTCCATCCCTGCTTCCGGTTAAAACTAGTAAAGAGCATTAGTCGCTGAGTTTGTTTTGGAAAGTTCAAGAGCTTACTGATGGGTTCTCGAGGATGAAAATCGACTGCAGTAACAGTTCCCTTGTGGCCAGGCAGTTTATAGAGCACACGTCCGCTTTCGAAGTCCCATACCGTCACGGTCTTATCAGCTCCACCGACAGCCACGCGTTGCCCGCCGTCTTCACGACTCCAAGCCGCGCGACTTAGCGTGTTTTCGAAACCAGCTGTTGCACCCTGTAGAATGCGGTGGACCCGAGATGGGTCCGTGGCGAACGGACGGACGTCATGAACGAGTGTAGTGGACGAAAATGAGGGAGACAGTAAAAACTGGCCATTTGGAGAAAGCGACAGAGAAGTCGGCGTGTCCGTATGGCCCTTGAGCGTGTACACCTCCTGTTTTTTACGCAAGTCATATACCTGAAACGCAAAAAACATATTCAGATATGCGCCACCCCGCCTCACGATTAGTGGTGCTCACGTGTATTTCGTTGTCTAATGCGGCTGCAAAGAGCTGGGACGCGTCGGCGCTCCAACAAACAGCAGTGACGGGACAGCCAAGCTCCCACTCCTGAACTGCCTCTCGACTCTCCTGTTCGACATCCCAGATACGGACATACCCATCGTCGCCCGCGGTAGCAATGAGTTCTGTACCTCCGGTCAAAGCCCGGTCGAGTGAGTTGACAACGCCATGGTGGGCGCGCAAGCGACGAACGCGTTCACCGGTTGTAACATCAATGAAAGCTAACGTCCCATCCGCAGACACGGTGTAAAGGTGAGGTGAATTCAATGACCACTGCAAGTCGAGTATAGGTCCTTTGTGGATAGGAGAAGTCGGGCCGAGGTGACCGTAATTGGTATTAGGCGGGTATGTTCGCCAGAATGCTGAGAACCAAAAGTTAGTGAGAAGGTTCGTTTAACAGGCGGCGGGCGTACATATCGTTCTATCAGCCGAGCATGCCGCTATATTCTGACCTGTAGGATCGAATCTGCAGCTCATGATTTCTGCCTGCCATCCATGCGACAATAAAAACGGGGGCTACAGTGTTACGTGGGGTGTTACTTACTGAATGAGCGCCAGCAAGGCTAACAATTGGAGCATCTAATCCACTAGTTCGTTGTACTGTTCGAACAAGAGCTTTTTCGCGATCATTCGCTCCTGTAGATATAGCGATTTGGTTCGTGGGAGGTGTTTCCCCGCGCGCTCTTTTGACCAGAGCTACCCCGGAAGGAGGGGGAGAAGGTGCTTTTCGCTTGTCCGCCATCAGTTCTAAAACCATTAATATATTTTATTACTCTTATTAGGGTATACATCTGTGACAAAACTTGCTCGACTTACATGAATATTCACAATCCTCACAAAACTGTGGTGGAAGCGTAGAGCATAAACAACACACTGGCGCTTAGAGTGGATTAGCTAATCATGGTTTACCGCCCCGGTCTCGTGAGCGCGTCAAGTGCGTTTCAGTCCACATCGGTGTTTCGCCTCACTTCGTCCTCAGCTTCGCTGTGGCATGCAAAACCTTTGTATTTATCTACTTATTCTCTTGCAAGCTATGAGTATCACGCCTTGCCTCATATATTACTATTCTTGGAAGATATAACACCATCTCCTGAAAAGACATCTAGACTCAATTGCGCCTTGCCTCGATGTTTTCTACATCGGAAATCGATCAAGCCAAGTTCACCCAGTCATTACATGTCGTGGGAACTGCCTCGTTGCACTAAGGCTCGGCAGGGATCCAAGAATAGTCGTCCACGGTCATCGAACCCCTCGACTTACTAGAATGGGACCGGCCGAACAACATTCTTTTTTAAGCCTTCCCCGCACCTACACGTGCTGTGTGCATGGCCAATGGTATTAAAGCCTAAGCTTGAGCTCTTTTTTGGCTTCGGCACGACCTCTTGAACCCACCTGCAAAATATGCACGCTGTTAGTAGGACGTTAATCTACGCAACTGCTTTCGGAGCTGCGTTGCACGGTGTGCTGGGTCGCCCAACTAACGAGCAAGGGTATGCCAAGCGTGCGCCGGGTGTTATTACATCTTGCACGGTGCCCAACACGGCGGCCCTCACGTAAGTTGGCTACACAAGCCACTTTAGTTTGAACGCTCACACTATTGCGGTCAGGTTTGACGACGGGCCATACAAATGGAACAGAGAGGTTGTTGACACGCTTGACGCTGCTGGAGCTCGAGGGTAAGGTCCTATTGAATTTTCCGCGACACTTGTAAACTAAAGGAATTCGTTTCAGCACATTTTTCGTCAATGGAAATAATTGTAAGCTCACTTCTATGAGTCGGTTTTACGTGCCAATTATTGATTTTTGGGCGGTTGTTCAGACGACTGTATCTACAACGGAAACAACCCAGAAAACCTCAAGTATGCGTACGACCAAGGACACCAAATTGCTTCACATACGTGGGCGCATCTACACTTACCTACCCTAAGCTATTCGGATATTCAGGACCAGTTCACGAAGTGCATGTTCCTTATTTATTTATTATCAGTCTCTTGGCTCAACGCTCTCACTCCTCAGAACGAATGCTGCAATTGAACAGATTACTGGTGCAGTTCCGGCCTTTGTTCGGTGGGTTGATTTATCCCACATTGAAACTTCATAACCAACGGTGTTTCAGCCCTCCTTACGGCGAATCTAGCGAATCTGTGCTAAACGTCGCCAACTCACTCGGCCAAAACGGTAAGCTTACCCGGGTTATGTCGAATGCTAGGTTCTCACCTTCGTCTAGTAGTCACCTGGGACTTTGACTCTGGTGACTCGGCGGGCAAGACTGTAAGTGTCTCTTTCGAGTGTGTGACCCAGGCATCAGCTTACGCTTACACCCACATGCTCTTGAAAAAAATAGGCGAGTGCATCGGCGGAGGCATACCAGGAACTAGTAGATAGCCACCCAAGCAATATATTGACACTCAACCATGAAACGTATTGTAGGTTTTACTTTATTGATTTAACGAACACAAGCGCATTTATTGACAATTATTTTATAGCTTCAACTGTGTAAGCTTGAATCAGTCTACTTACCTAAATGATTGCTAAGCCTCAGTCAAGCAACAACCTCTTGCCTGATATGATAAAGACGCTCCAGGATGCAGGGTATAAACTTGTTACCGTTGCTGAATGTCTTAGGATGGATGCGTATCTTAGCACAGGAGCGCCTTCGAAGCCAGATGTGAGCACAAAACTGGACAGAAATTTATACGACTGACCAACGCCATGATTGACAGGGGAGCTGGACTTGTTAATTCGGCTACTTTCCGAGCTAGAATGGACTTGTTCTAGAACGGACTCTGAGATCATTTCAGACCTATTTTTCTTCTTTTGGGAGTTTCATCTGGACAACGATAGGACTTGGGAGCTTTAAATGTAACAAGGGATATTCTCTGAAATTTGAGCATACATGGCTACCAGTATTATTTCACTAGCACTGACCTGTGTCGTTCAGTCTGTAAAGACAGAAAACACACGCATGTAATGCTGGACAAATCCTTGGCGCTTTGATCGATCACGGCTAGCTGGCAAACTGTCGGCTCACCGCTCCGCAAGAACACGACTCGAGTGATCGAGGTGGGAAGCTGTGCCTCGAACACATGAACCCATCAGGCCCTACAAGGACCAAGACTCTCAATCCACGGCGGCCGCCCAGCCTCGGTTACCCAATCCGCGTCCTGTGGGCCAGTCAGCTGTCAGAAGACCAACGTTGATGACCTGGCTCTGCGCGGACTGAGGTGGACCGTCGCGTCCCGAAGCTCGCGTGGGGAGCAGGCACTGCACACGTCTCAGCTTGTTGAGCGTCAAAAGAATACAATTGAACAAACTTAGCGTGGGTTGCAATGAAGGGATAGGATGGACAGGTGGCTGTGGGACACAGAATCGGGGAAATATCCGAATGCTGTTGGGGAGCTTACGTTGTTCGGTCCAGGCGGCGAACGCGAGTGCGCCTGGGGTCCTGGTTAACAACCAAGGTACCATCGCCTGAGACTTACGAATGGGGCTATATAAATGCTCTCAACCTGTTTTTTCTCTCTCCATTCCCCTCTCGTTCTCGGCTCTTAGTACTTAGTTCAACTCGTACTTATTATAATGGTCCTCTCTGTTGTGCGCCTTACTGTTCTCGCTGCTGCTCTCTTCGGAGCTGTTTCAGCAACCCCCATCGAGACTCCCGAGCTTGAAGCGCGTGCAGCTGCCAAGGTTATCACCAAGTGCACCAAGTCGAAGACGGTGGCATTAACGTGCGTCGAATTTCCACGTTTTCAGCTCACTAGTTGACTCCTTTGACCAAATCACCGTAGGTTCGACGATGGTCCTTATGTTAGCAATAAGAAGATTGTCGACCTCTTGGATTCCAACGGTGCCAAGGGGTATGTGTATCCCCATTGACCAGTGCTCAATAACTAATCAGAATACACACCCATAGAACTTTCTTTGTCAACGGCAACAACTGTGAGCTCCAACCGAGATCCTAACGCTTACGAGTGCTTCTTCTCACATGTTGCACTTCTAGACGGTTGCATTTACGATCAGGTAAACGTGGATCGGCTCAAGTACGCGAAGAGTAAAGGTCACCAGATCGCATCGCACACCTGGGCACACAAGGATCTGGCCACGTTGTCGGGATCCTCGCTGACAACCGAGTTCACGAAGTAGGTTGTGAACTTTTTATATATTCTACTATAGCTAAACCTCAGCTTAGGCTTAACACAGCGCTCAAGAAGACCCTCGGCATTGAGCCTGCCTTTATGCGCCCACCGTATGGCTCGTACAACAGCAAGGTCACGAATGAAGCTGGCAAATATGGACAGACCGGTATGTCTTGTTCGATCCCGCCTTCATGTCTGAACTAACATTCGGCCCGTAGTCGTAATCTGGGACTTCGATTCGGGCGACTCTGTTGGAAAGACGGTACGTTGTTGTATGTAAAGTCATCATTATCAGCAAACTAAAACTCCCGTCATATAGGCCAGCCAGTCCAAGACACTGTACAAGAACCTGGTGGCCAAGAGCCCAAACAACGTCCTGACGTTGAACCATGAAACTTATGGTGAGTCTTAATATTTCATGGCGACGCATTGACTCACGACGTCGAACCTTTACAGCGACCACTGCGTTCGTAATCTTGTTACCTTGCGTTAAAAGCTCAACTAACCGGTAATATCAATACAGGAATGATGTTCTCCCGTACGCTATTCAGCAATTCAAATCCAAGGGCTACAAGATGGTAACTGTAGCTGAATGCCTCGGTCAATCGCCGTACAAGGCCACCAGTAGCCCGGGTAAACGTGACGTGAGTAAAATATACCTATCGCTACTTAAACGTATGCTAATCTGCTATATATAGTCGACCTGGAAGTGCTAAACGTTGGCAGTGTTTTTTCTCATGATTAGGGTTGAGTGCTCGCGGACATCCGATACGGTTTTACGAGTTTTTTATGATGAACTTGGACTCTTTGTTGTGGCAATAGTTCTATCATTCGGACTCTAGTGTTTGTCATATTACCACCCACACTCATTCGTGTAATGTTACCACACAACTATTTGGGAGATACTCCCGGCTCCGGCACAGTTCTATAAGCGAGAAATCTTCGATCTAGTCCCTGATCGCCTGATCGAGTGGTATTACAAATTCACTGCCAAGGCCGCCCATCGAGCGGAATTTGCCGGTTGAAACGGAATTGGTTTTATGGATAGGATGGTCCAATGCAGTACAATTGACCAACGCAAGGAAGCTTTTATAATAAGGTTTGTGTAACAAATTACTACCGTTTTACTGCCGCGCGGTTGATCAAATCGGTAGCAAAACCTTTCATTGCGTTACAAATATTCCAGTTTAAGTCCGCCCAACGGCTCCCCATGTGTAAAATATGCTATACCACAGGCAATCACTTGCGTTACTTTATTGTTTTGATTTAAAGTGGGAGCACCCCTAGTTGACTGTACTGAAATGCCGGCTGTATCTAACACTACTAAAAATAAATAGGTGATATGTGAGTCGCTCCATCCTTGGCTTGTTATGAATAAGCTATGCATTAAATCTAAAGCGGTACAACTAGAGGCTAGAAACCTAACGGCCACAAGTTCACACAGGCATATCAGCAGACAGTGTATAACTTGTCGTTCAAAGATCGTTGAGAATCGACCTTTAAGCAGCATATCCATTTTGACCTTTTCCAGCACCACCAGGAGGAGCTATCAGCGACGACGCCTGTCAGTTCGACTTAGATCATCACAGGGCAAGTAACGTACCGGCCGTGGGTGCGGGTTCTTGAACTGTGGATAAGACTGGTGCACCACCTGTATGGCTGTTAGATGGTACTCTTATTCGGAGATGGTTCTTGTGGAGCGTACCTGCGGTCGGGGAACTAGCGGCGGGCGGAGCACCTGCGCCCGGGTAACTTGCAGCAGGAGGAGCGCCCTCGGCAGGCGGGGCAGACGTAGCGGGAGGAGCCTCAGCGGTGGAGGTCGTTGTAGCACCTGTTAGACTGATATTAGATATCGAAACGGGTGCATGCTCGCTAAGAAATACCATTTCCTCCTTTTCCTATAATCGATTATAAGTGGGTATATGCGCGGAAGAGCAACTAGATTGAACGTACCAGCTTCAGTTGTGCTAGTTGCGTTACCGTACTGTCCGCCGGTTTGGGTAGCTGTCTGACTTTGCTGGCCGTATTGACTACTCTGACCGCCTTCATTACCTCCTGCGGCGGAGGTTGTTGTAGCTGCTTACGTAGTTGGTAAATCATTGCATTGTGTAACGATCACTGTGCATATCGACGTACTTGAGTTATAGTTTCCCCCTTGGGCTGCGCTCGTAGCTACTCGGGTGGTTTAACAAGGCAAAAAATGGTTGGGTGTGAAGGCTTACTCGTTTGTGCCGCCGCGGTTGTAGTGGTAGTCTCCGCACCGCCTGCGCCACCTGAAAGTAACACAAGTTAGTCATAGGGGCTTAAGGGTAGAAGCTAGTAGTTACCGCTAGGAGTAACTGTAACTACAAGGCAAAATCATTGTTAGTGATGTCGTTAAGACAATTTGGGAGCGAACAAAATAAAGCTCACCAGTGACTGTTACTGTCTTAGTTTCGGCTCCACCTGCACTCGTACTTGGGGTTAGAAGAGGTTGTAACAAGCGAACCACAACATACCGTTATTGCCGCCTTTACCACCTTTACCACCCATGCCACCTTTATTACCCATACCACCATTGCCGCCTTTGCCGCCGTTACCGCCTTTACCACCATTACCGCCTTTACCACCCTTACCTTGCTCTGGAGGAGCCGTCTCGTTCTTACCTGGCGGCGGAGGGGGCGCGGTCCCGTTGTTTGCCGGTGGGGGCGCATAGTTTGCAGGAGGTGGTGCTGTCCCGTTATTCGCGGGCGGCTCCTTGGCGGGTGGTTCTTTGGCGGGCGGCTCCTTAGCAGGCGGCTCAGGAGCTGTCCCGTTCTTCGCAGGCGGCTCATACGCGGGTGGCGGAGGAGCTGTGCCGTTACCAGCTGCAGGAGGAGCCGGTTCCGTACCGTTGGCGGCGGGAGGAGGCGGAGGCGCATTGCCGTATTGTGCAGGAGGCGAAGGCTTGCCTCCTTCCGGTGCTGCGGGTTCGGTCTCGTTTTTGGATCCACCTGGAGCGGCTCCGTTACCGGCTTCAGGTTGGGGAGATTTCTCAGCGCCACCATTACCGTTGCCATTACCGGCGCCAGTCCTTGCGTTCTACAACCAAAGTTCAGTGCACAGACTAGACAAGTCAGGTAAATGACTGACTAATACTCGGCCGAGTACTTTGTCCAATCCGCCTGTTGCCCCGCCTGCTCCACCTGCAAGGCCAGTCACAGCGTCCAGGGGGTTATTAGCACCCCCAATCAGACCTTTCAGCTGTTCGAGCTGTCGAGGCCCATGTTGAATCGGTGCCGCCAATGTGGAGATCGGTAGCAACAAGAGGACGGCGAGACGTCCGACGCACAACGAAGGTGACATGTCTGGGTATGCTTAGTGAACGAAAGATGTGGCCGTTGCCTGAACGAAGGGAGGAAAAAAGTACTGAAACATTGGAGTTAGAGTGGTGTTACTAGAACAAGTAATGCGAACCGATGATTGACTGACTGTAAAAATGCCTGCCTGAGGCTTTCTCGGCGCTGCCGGAACAAGTTGCGTAAAGGAGAGATAAAGTGGTGAGGGAACACAAGGAGCTAATCGAGCCGAGGTCGATGTCCTTATAACACACAACCGGAAGCAACACATAGATCTGCGCAACCCCGTTACCGCCCAGATGATACCACTCGAGACGGGAGAACACCACCCTCCATTCAAAGCAAGCAGCATAGAGACGGAACAAGTACTAGGGTAGGAATAGGTTTGGACGATTGATGCGACTGAGTTGTAGATCTGCGTCAGCTCCCGCGCGAAGCCACCTACTGCTGGCAACGCCAACTTCTGATCATTTCGAAGCCTTGACGTCGTGTAACTGGGCAAGAAGCGCGCGTTGCATTGAGGGTAGAATGTATGTATTTAACAAAGTCGGGAGTAGTCACATATGATAATGTTGATGTTTTGGGTTCTGAACGGTGGGTTGCCAGGGACGCTGACGGGAGAACTGGGTGGGAGTGATGCATTCGCAGGCGAGCCGTGTTTACTCATGAGGCATCCTCGTGGAGCAGAACATATTCGCGAGTCGATTCTCCAAATTTCAATACTGAGGCAATATATTAGGATCACATCAGCCAGAAGTTAAACCAACTTGCCGTCGCTAGCTTTAAGCTCATAATAACGAGAAACTGGAATAGCTTCGTCGTTGACTATCGTTCCATTTGTGGACTCTAGGTCAATGACAAATGGCCTGAATAAAAACGTATGAGAGATCGGGACGAGCAAGTTGAGCCATAAGAACGTACTTGATGAACGGTTTCGAAACGCCATAATCGTCTTTCACCTGAACTTGGCGAAACTGAATGACGGCGTGTTGCTTGGAGCATGATGGATGTTCGACGGGAATATCGCAGACCTATGAGGGGTGAGTTGTGTCGTTTCGATTCCAAGGTTGTAACAATATACCGTTTGATCCCTTCCAATAAGATACGCACTTTGTCTGTGCAAGTGAAGCAGGTCTAGCAATAACGGTAAGAGCGTTGACAAGGACAAGGCCAAAAAAAACTCACCGACTTGCTCTTGTCCTTTAAAAACGTAAAGCCTCCAGTTCAAGAGCGGTTTGCGCGCCTCGGGTGGCTCATTGTACTTGAGCAAAGTCGAAGTTCCGTCTCCGTGTTTTATAGTGTTGGTAGCAGCAGCAAGTAGTCCGGAGTTGCCAAAGTTGGGCTTGGCTTTGTCCTCTACGGGAGAGCCGGAGCGGCTGCGACTGCGAGAACCAGATTTCGGGCGAGACTGAGGTGGTTCTGGTTCTGGTTCTCCACGTCGACGATCACGAGAGTTTCTATCGTCGTAGTCGCTAGCCCGTCTAGAGTCCCTCTCGTCCCTGCGTTCACGCCTATCATCTTCGCGCGGCCGTCGACGATCACGGTCTCGGTCATAGTCACGGCTGTCCCTATCTTCCCGAGAATAGCGAGAGCGAGAGTCTCGAGAGTATTTGTCATCTCTGTAGCTCTCTTGTCTCCTTCTATCAGGCTCGGGAGACCTCCTAGAACGACGAGGTGGAGAGTCGCGGCGTGGGGACTGTGAGCGTCGAGGCATGGTTTGAGTTGCATCAGGAAAATCGCACGCTGCTTACCCGGGCTAAAGCGCCTGATCAGCTTACCTAAGGCGGAAATGTCCCGTATAT